>DWBH01000115.1:0-15644 GCA_018230765.1 Ernsta delagoae
ACGTTGGAGGTTCTTTTTACTAGATAGGTACTTATGTAAGTACCTAACCTATATACCTAATAAATCACCTCACCTCTTAAATCATGATCATTATAAAATAACATTCATTCTTTTCATTCTTTTCAGCGCAAGACAGGAATAAAATAATATCTATCTATTACCTTAATGATTTTATTTTAATTTTAAAACAAAACGTAACTAAAATGTAACGCCACAATTTTTATCGATATCGTTGTACCCTATTGACGTCAGAAAACGAGTAGATAGCAGCGACAATCCCACTTAACGATAATTAAATTTTAATTCTTATACCTACCACGTAAGTACAGCGAGCACCAAGAGATAGCTAATAGCTTTACGCTGAGTTATTGTTTAGCTGGAACAAAGAAACGGTCGATATGATGCTACCTGTGTCCTATTTACGGAAATTGTTCTTTCAGACGATTACTCTTAAAATTAGTCTTAGAATTTAATCGATTACAAACCAAATTAAGGTAGTAGGTACCTATCGTTTACGTAATATCATATTTTCTTTTTTTACATTTATTCAAGCATAGGTACGATAATTAGGTACAAACTAAAGGTACGTGACCAATGTGCAATGTGGCCATAGATATATTAGATAGGAAAATAGGAGAGAAATCCTATCTATGTATGTGTGATAGCTTCTATTAAATAGAAAAAAAAGTAGAACCAAACAAAACTGGCTAAAAATATAGAGCCTTCAAAGTTGTGGTGATAGAGACTTAGGATATTTTTCAAAACAACCGCTACGTATTCAAATGCGGTAAAGACACATTTTTAAAAATCTGTATCTATTAATGTTTTAACAGGTATCTGGTTTATCTGCTACTCCTATCACAGAATATTCCAACCTCCCTCAGAGTTGAGCCACAAGTACCTACGCAGATAGAGTCGAGATTGTGGCAAACAGTTCTGAAGTCATTGTTTTCATCTGGAACAAAGTACCTATCGGTCGATACAAAGCTACCTATATTGCCCTACTTACGGACGGTGTTCTTTGAATTGATTATTCCTATCTCAGTGGAGTATTAATTGTTTTGTTTTTACTGACAGATGTTAAAGATATGATTCATACTAAGCAGTTAGTAATGGAGCGTGCTAATTCTAAAAGTTCCTCCCTAACCCCTAAACGAATTAAGCAACTATTTGGCATATTAGGTACGGCAGGTAGGTAGGTACCTATATCAGCCAACCAGTATAATGACCGTCTAATAGTAATATACCTTGTTTGAAAGCTTTAGATTTTTTAAAGTAGGTAAAGAAAAGAATCTCGTATCTTGGTAGGTACTTTTTGTTATTGATTGGACAAAATTGTTTCGGTCGCTGTTATTTAAACAAACGATAAACAATTCAGATGCTAGATATTACAGGCATGTAATTCTTATTTTTATTATCTAGGTATTTAGGTATAGGTATAAACTGTGTCTATTAATCTAGGGTGCCATACGGATGTGCTAGAATAACTTTTAAACTATTATTATTATTATGATAACAATTAATATTCTATTATCTTATTAAGCGTAATAAGTTTAAGCGTGTATAAATCTTCCTAGTCCTTAGATATTGATATTGATAAAAGATAATAATTATAATATCATTGTTTCACTGCCTCGGTAGGTAGGTACCTACCTATTTTGTTATCTTTATCAGTAAGTCAAGCACGCACTTAAGAGTATGCATTGTTTGTTCCTATTATTCTTTGATAATCCTAACAAATTATGTCGGTATCGAAATGACTGTTTGCTTTCGGATTATTTTTGTTTTGTTTTAGGAGTTAGGTAGAGTCGGAATGTAAACAAAGAGGACCTTTATATAGCGGCTTGTTATTATGTAAAGTATATTTTAGTGTAAATACCTACTTTTTATTACCGACCTCTATTGTAAGTGTAGGTACCTACTTATCGTAGGTGTAGGTAGATACTTAGCGTAGATCAATTGTAAGAGTAGGAATGTATCATTATTTGATAAATCAGTGTTAGGGATCTAGGTGGGTTTGGATAACTATTCTAAATTGTTAGGTAACTAAATTTAATCTTTTGTGCCAGTCAGAATCAGGTACCTATCATAAATGAGAACTATCATTAAAAAAGCACTTTTACTTTAGGGGTAAACGTCTAGGAGGTACCTAGGTATGTTCCTGTTATTAACCTAAACGCCGAATTACCAAAAATTTGCTAAATAATGCCGCGCAATTTGTCATAGCCAGGTATTATCACAGTATAAGGCCGAGAAATTATGATAAAATGTCGCTCCGGAAGGCAATATTGCTTAAACGGCCACGTACAAAATTATAGGAAGCCGTGACAATTTTTTCTACATCCCAGAAGAGTCGGGCAGGCAACGTGATTTATTTAATGAATAAAAATGCCGTGTAACCGCAACTCTGGCCACCGCCATTTGCTAGGATATTGCAATTAGCAACTTTGATACCTTTTTTTTTAAATTACCACCCCGACAATCGACGCACTAATTAAGACCCTTAATATCTCATCGTTTAGAAAAACGACCGTAATAACATCGACGCAGTAATAAAACGATCGGCGAATCAGAGCATAAGATGGGCATAAATTGTTTCAGCCGCCGTTTCGAGACGCGAGCAAACAAAACGAGATGACGTAAAAGTACCTAGTGCTCAATACGGCGCGTAATCAAGAACACGATAACGCCTAACACCCTCCATCTGCACTACAAATTAAGCGCCGCAGCGCAGCAATCTGTGAATTACAAGTGTAAATAATCCAACGGCCGCCCAACCACCACCGTGGGCTGGGCTTTGGGTGAAAAAAAAAGAAACTCGTTAAAATAGCGGCTTAAAAAAGAAAAGCGCTGAAACGGGAAGGCTCGGGCGCTATCGGTTTTTCTCGACGCGGGCGGTTCGCTGGGCGGGGCGAGCGTCAGTAGCGCGCCGTCGGCCGGCTCGAGCGAACGTGTCGTAGACTTATTGTCGGTCGTCTCCGCACCCGGGCACATGTTTTGTGAATTATCGGTATGTTGATGTCTTCGTGAAGAGTAACAAAATGGACTTCCAGAGTGCGATGGAGACGTTTGCCGAAGCTTGGGCAGCCGCCAACACGGTCAAGTCGGAGGCTCCGAGCGATCTTTCACAGGTAGTTTCAGTTTTTTCATGCTTGCCTGTATTTTTTACTGGATTTAACAGTCGCGTTTCATTTTATTTACTTTAGCTTTTACTTGCTTTATTGTTATTAGCATTTAAGTCGGAATAGAGATTGAATCTCAAAAAAAAAATAATTCTCTTTAATATCAAAGTTTAATCAAAAACGAAGTCCAAAATTGAGAACAATATTGCATAAAGATCGAGGGAGTTACGATTTTGAAAGGCTATAGACTTGCCAAATTGATACACTCAGACAATAAACAGTCAAGTTCATCTTGATAAGTTTAATTAGCATAAATATAATGAGACACTTACATACTTAAACATATTATTAAATTAAACAATAGTTATCGACGTATCGACAAGGCCATACAATTTTAAGTTCCCAGTATTGTTGACAGATTAGCGTGGAACTAAGCTAGATACTTATAATAAAACAGGTATTATTAAGAGTTTAACACCTAGTTTTATATAAATTAAGGACATAACATGTTTTATGACATATAAAGCTATTTTAATGTGCAACAATTCATCAAATATAGATTTACTACCCAAATTGATGGGTGTACCTACTGAAAGTACTGAATTACCTAGCTAAAAATGCGCCTGATGTCGAGGTAGAAACTCCAATATTAGGTAGGTTTCTTTGGTATTCTATCGTTGTTAAAAAAATTATTGTTTTGAATTGTTGCTTAACTACTGGACTACTGACTGTTGTTGAGTGACTAGGTAGTTTGATTTAATTTATTTATGGTTTTAAAATGTTTTGCATAAGGGTAACCAAAAACCCAAATTTACCCGATTTTGTATTCGAATATGTTCTAATCAGGTTACCTGTTTATTGAAAAAAATGAACTTTCAAGCATTTTTTAAACTTTTAAGCATTTTTTTAAACTTTTAAGCAAGAAGCGGTGTTTTTTCACCGTGCTTTTTGCTAAGAAACAATGCATTTGAGGACGCTGTTAGAAAAAATTCATGCACGTCTCTTTTTGACCAAAAAATTTCGACGAGTATTAGTTACAGGTTTACTAAAAGCGTTGTTAAATACTTAATAATTAGCGGAATCTAAGTTAATATTAGAAAAAGAGTGTCTACACTTTAATTGCGGAAATAAGTGGCGACTTCAGATACTTAATAACCAATCAGAACTATGCTTTCTCAAGTCACAACAACCAGCCAATCACGACTGGTTCTAAGTAAGCTGATATAGGCTTATATGAGTTACAAGACAAATAAACTATTAAGCCTTTTCTTCTAGTTTTTTAATAAACTTTTCTGTATAATGTTTGTAATTTATTAAAGGATTATGTTTTTAACAAAATTTTGTCATAATATTTGTGAAATGTCAATTTCGGTGGCTCAATAGCTTAAAATCAGGGTCAATAAAGTTAATAAAAGCAATTTTAATGCGACTGTAAAAACTTGTTAACAACATATGGAAATTTTTAGTAAAGCAGCTTAAATTACAGTGTGGGTAAACGTACATAAACGTTAAATTGCTCGAGATTTTCTTAAATTCGTTTAAGGCGGCAGTTAAATACTAAGATGTGTAGCAAGTTTTTTGGGTGGAAACGAAAGTTGTTCATACTTATAACTCTGATTTTTTTGTGGCGTGTGCTGTTTTTGAGGAAACTCCAATTGGGAACATTGAACTTAATGTGATTACTAGGTAGGTACACATACACCGTCTGACTTGCTCTCTTCTTAAGATATGTAGCAGTGAGTGAATAAGTATGTACTTATTCTTCTCTTCTTCCTCTGTTCAATTTAAAATATTTTATACCTATTTCAATAGGGGAGTAGCTGTGCTATTTTTTTATAAAATTTTGATTGAATAAAATTCGCATTTCTTTCTTTTGCTAACAATATGCCTTACTAATATCTACATATTGTCTTTTAACTTTGTTACAAAATTATCATTAAAGTAGGTAGGTACCTAGGTTTTGAACTACTCTACCTACTTATTCTTGCTTCAGTAGGTACCTCATCTTGTAGGTTGATAATGTTCTTCCTTTAAATAATTTTTGCCTAAATTTATTTTTCCTACTGATTGTCCGTTATTATTATTTAATTTACTATCTAGATTACTTAGGTAAGTCCTGAGTACCTAGGTAAGGATATGACTATTGCAAGTATATTATTGTATATTTGTATATTATTGCAAGTAGGTACGTACATAACTTTCCTTTTAAAACTGAACTTCAACTTAAAATTGGGACTTAAAATTGTTAATATTAATATTATTCAACGTAATTATATACTGATAAAAATTAAGTACCTACAGCAATAAAAAAAAATTAAGTAATTGATTGCTAATGACCAACTTTTTCCGTTTAAAACATCGATCTTCAATTTGCTATAAGGCTTGACATTCAAAATTGACATCCGTCGTTCAACCCCAGTGGATACGGGTGTTGTAAAATTTTCTATCTCACTCTAACTAATGTATTTAGCACTTCGGTACTCTTCTAACTAAGTCCTATTGACATGATTTTGACAGTCTTGTTACTTGTTTGTTTTTTTTACATGATAAAACACACATTGGAATTTTGTATGTAGGTACTTAAATAAATCATTATCCCCTCCTTAGAAAACAGTTAAACCTTACCTTAATTTTAAATATTATCTTTGATGTCAATCAATTAATCAAGAACTTTACTACAATTACATTTTTGACGGTGGATTGGGTTTGGAACAAACCACAGACTAAATGAAAAGCTGGTGTTATTTTTTTAAATAAGTACCTATAGATATAAAATTAATGTCGGTACGGTTAGGTATCAGCGAAGAAAGTTAAAAGTTGATAGAAAAGTAACTCTAACAAATACAGTAGCTTAATATAATTGGTACCTGATAAGTAATATATCCATATCTATATATCTACTTTTTATGTAAGATATATATAAATAAGGAAAAAATTTACAAAAGGTACTTACATAAAAATGATAATAAATAAAATGGTTCAATATTTAAAACATCTCCTGACAGTTGTATCAATCTCGTGGTTAGTAAGTGGCTAATATGACTCGTTTAATTGCATTAAGTCGTGTAAGTTACACGTTGAAAGCACCCATCGGGAGTAATTAGTTAGTGCGCATGATCGACGACAAGCATTTAATTGATGCTTGTAACAGTAATTACCTATTACTTCGTTGTAACTTCTTGTTAAGAGTTAAAGATTAAGAATAAGATATCCAAATGAATGTACCTAAATAGGTTTTTGAATGAGCTTAATAATTTACACAAAAATCTAATATTAAACTGGTTTAATTAATTAATTTACACCATTAAAACCATTTTATTATTTCAATTGTTTTCTTTATCAATGTCAAACGCATTTGAGACACTTACCTATAATGAAATATAACAGTACCAACTAACACGTACCTATGCGATTACGCAATGTTTGACGTATCTTCAAAGCCAATTAATATAGGAACGAACAAAAATATTATTGTATTAAGTACCTCACCATAGTCTTCCCTAATTTTTTTACGAGAGGTCACGTTTATAAATGGCTCGTACAAGGATAAGATAAAATATCTGATTCAAAGTTCAAACACGCTTAAGATAATCGCTTGTGTACATAAATATCTGGCCGAAAAATTCCAAACCAAAACATAAGTCGTAGGTACTTCTTAAAATAATGTTAGTGTTTATTTCTTCTTGTTATGTCAAGATCCGGTAACTTTTATTGTGGGTAGGTACAAAATAAATATATTAATTTAATGGAGAACTAGGGAGCGAAAATGTTGCTTTGCATGCATATTTGAATAATGAAATAATGAAATTTGGACTTCTATTACACCCTATAAACTGTGATAGGTAAGTTTAACTTAGAGATACGATTGCTTTTCTTTAAAACTTCCACTCCTCTTGCTTCCGTATGAGGGACAATAACTGGAATGAATACTTACAAATAGATACAACAATTGTTAGTATCTGTTCCTGGATATCAAACTATCTTTTTACAGAATTTTACCTATGTCGATCGGGGTTCT
This sequence comes from Ernsta delagoae, assembly GCA_018230765.1. Lineage (NCBI taxonomy): Eukaryota > Metazoa > Arthropoda > Insecta > Lepidoptera > Hesperiidae > Ernsta > Ernsta delagoae. The sequence continues at coordinate 7,141 of DWBH01000115.1, forward strand.
TATAAAAAAACAATTTCGTATTTATTTAGCTTGCTTTGATTAATCTATCCTAATCTACCTAATTTATTTGGGAAAAATTTCATAGTAATTTTTTTATTTTAAAAGTTTCAGTTATTATTTGATTATTTTAGCCTAGCCCCTAAATTGACATAATAAATACGAATTTCAAATGTGGATTTTTCAATTATTTCTACATCAAATGAAAAGAACTTAGATGGGTAGGTAATTAATACATATACCTAAGTGAAATATAATACATAATTACAAAACTGCCTATTCTGTTTAATTTTAAATATTATCAGTTTGTCAATCCAGCTAGTAATTAACGTCATTAAGATTATTTGTTAATCGGTTTTTAATCTACTGTTTGGACAGGTTTCGCCGAAAGATTGCGAAAGTGTCCATTAATTGTAATAATTTGTGTATTAGATTTATTGCAATAACGAATTCCATTCTTTGTCAAATACTTTAGAATTAAACGAATACTTACCTAAATAGTGGCGGTGATAGGTACCTATCAGAATTGCATTTGATTCAATAGGATTTTAAATCCCACTACACCTATGACTTTGGAATAATTAAAACATCTTACTATGAACGTAAAAAAATTAAAAATGTGAAAAAGATAGCTAAAATCAAATGATCAGTAATGTTTGGTCCCTCGAGCCGGACATTAGATACCTATAGATGCAAGCTGTTCTAAAAATGATTCCTAATCGAAATTGTTTGTCTGTGTGTATTTAATATTAATCTTACCTATATTATGATGACATAACTTTTGGAGCGGAATGAATATCAGATAATTCATCATAACATATTGCTATTGATGTTTGATACCAAGGTATAATGTTTGTTAGGTACCCCTTCACCCAGACTGTTGGATGGATTTTGATAAAGTTAAACTGACTAATTGTAAAAATAATAGTAAATTAGTTATGAATTATCTAATTCTTGATTACAGCGTTTTTCCAACCGAATTCACGGTCATAAAAAAGCGCAAAAAATGAGAACTACATAGGTAGTAACTTAGAAATTTCAAATACAGCTATGCGGCATTCTACATAAACTGCACATGTGACAAATTCGTTATCAGGTGCAAGCTGTGTCGTGACGAAAACATTAATCGACCTGCGTTATTCGATTTTGTTTATCGATGAATCGATAGCGGTGTTTATAAATACGTTGAACGTTAATCCATTATCGGGGATTATTGTTTGGAGCGATAACTCGTATTACCTATTACTGATTACGCCAGTGTACTGCAGTTTGAACAATCGCAGATTTTTATGTAGGTACATAGGTATTGTGCCTACTTGTTTGGTTTATTTACGATTAAAACACCTATTGCTTCACAAAAGTGTTAGCGTTTTAATGTTTTAGTGTTAAAAAATTCTTTAAAATACGCACTTAACAACCAAGTCTAATGAATAATCTTATGCTGTTTAATTTAAATGGGTGATTTCTAAGATTTTTGTATTCAAATGAATCGATTGATATTTAGAAATTTAACGATTTTTGTTTTACGACAGTCGTCACCTTTGGCGTGACTTAGTTTTCCAACAGATTATTATGTTGCTTTAAGGTTATCGACCTTGCCTCCTCGCATTATGTGAGATTTTAGTGTTGCACTTCTTCACAAAGAATAAGGTTTGCTATTAATCTCTTGCGATATAAGCATAGGAACAACGCCTATTTAGGCAAAAATAAACTTGAATGCTAAAACAGTCAGTCGTTTCAATCTGCTTGGTTAAAATATCACAATCTTTAGCTTAAGAAGTGGCTTGTGGTCTTAAAATCATCTATTTCCCTCCGACAGCATTAAAGCCGAACAAAACCTAGTCATGACCGTTACCGCAGCCTTTCGAGCGATGACTTAGCCTTTCGGGATCCAAATAAAAAACAGTAGACAAATTACATCTCCAGATGGGTACATAGAAAGTAGGCGCGTGCCGAGCACGGCTCCAACAAAAACTATCAAGAGTTTATAGTAGATAAATCCGTGCAATTACACACGTACGGCCTTGTCAGGTGAAATACTCCGTGGTCCAATTTGCGTTGGATTCGGCCACAATGCTCGGATTCAGATCTAATTATTTGCCACGCGACCGTTTTCTTTGTGATGTTATAATCGAACTATAACCGACGAATCATTTTTTCCTGGATCCCAAGAGTGAAGCGTCATGTTTTTTGCTTATCTCAGCCACCTATCAAATCGAGTCGAGCTGATGAGTTCGTTTCAGCTAAACGCAATTCAGTTTCAGCTTTGAATTTTTATTCTTCCTCAAATTTTGCAGCTTTCAATTTGCTGGTCTTCGTTGTTTTCTTGTATTTAATTCGCTTTTTAAATTGACAATATGGACTTGACACGGTGGCTTTAATGGAAAAGACGTTACTAACCGAACAAGGAGGTTGTTACCTGAAATGTAGCTATGTAATGCATGGAGTGGATGCATGGAATTAAATGTATGTAAAGCAGCAGTGAAGGCATCATGCTGAAGACACGTGCTTGCGTCTTGCGTCGCTCGTAATAGGCTCCATCTCGCGGATAAAGCGGGGACACCGTTACCTTTCTCAAATCACGTACACTATTGTAATATCCAATCGCCCAGAAATGAGATTGCGGCTAACAAGTTATTTACATTGACGTTTTAATATGGACTCCGGGTGAAAAAACTATTTAAAAAGGTAATTATAAAGTGGTCGCCGTAATAGCCACCGTACGCGCCGGCACGCCGCCTTTGTGACGCAGCTAAACCCTCGAGATTAATTTTGGCGGCACAATGAGCCGGCCATAGTCAATAATGCATGCTTCAATAAATATCTGTTGCGATATCGATTTGTCAATTCTAAAGTTTCGAAAGCGTCCCGGGTATACGTACTCGGGCGCGGCGATAGGATCTACTCGTATATTGTGTCCGACTTTTTGGGGAAAAATGATTAATATATGGGATCGGTGCGCACGGATAAGTAGTCGAGATTGACGGAAAGGCAGAGGTCTGTGACCGCGCCGCGGGGTGCGGAGGGGGTGCCGCGAAAAGATGCGAAGCAGCATTGCGCGGGCGCACCCAAAAACTAACCATAATTTACGGACTACTTGCTCGACGGCTGCCGACGACACGCGCGGTGCTTTTTTACTGTACCCCTGATCCTGTTACAAAATAAATTTCTCACGAACATCAGAGGCACATCTTTGAGAAATTGCGAAGTAATGAGGTCTGAAAATTGAGAGCGAGCACGGCGATACACTTCCGATATAATTTCGTTCGAATTAGCGATAGTATGATATTGGGTGGTTTTCGGGCTTGAACTCTGGAGATTACAGTCGATATTGCGGTTTTACATGTTGCTCTTTTTTTGTGTAATGACGGCAGATAAGAATAAAGTCTGAGCGTGCTCTCGGATGAGGCATTTCAGTAGCCCACGGCGGGGAAGGGCTGTACTTTGCCAAAATAAACTGCTAAGTATAGGTAATTTGGTTACTGGCATGTTGTTGTTTGCGAGGTTAAGAAAAGTTTCTGCAGATGAATTGAAAGTTAAAATATTTAAACTTACCTTTAAAATGCGACAGCAGGGGAAGAAATTTATGATTTTGGTGATCTGATGTGGTGTGCTGATATTATGCCTTCGGGTGTATAGAAATGTACTCATCCACTTTGCGTAAAGACGTTGAGGTTGAGGATACACGTTCCCTAAGGCTATCGTGATATCACCTTATTTTATTTATAACATGGAGTAGCGGCATTAATACGCAGAATCGTTTTGGTGCGATGGTTTGCTTTGACAAGAAATAATCGCACGTAATCGTCTGTGCTCAAATAATATTTCGAAAAAATAAAATATAAAGGACTGCTTAAATATTCATCGAAATTGCATGCGTATGTGTGGCGGACAAAGACTGGCTTTCACCAAGGGAAGGCGACGGGCAATCTAGCGATTACCTGCCCGTTTTTGCCCCCCTCATTATGCAGATTCTGGCGAAAAAGGAATAAATTTAATAACACGCGTTCGTGCGCATGCGTTATCGAACGCACTTGCTTCTGATAATCTGCTCGCGCGCCGACCGCAATTATTGTGTGCGTAGGGATGCGACCGTTGCGTTGTGTTGTTCGCACACTTCGCACACATTCGCTGTTGCGAGCGCGCTTTTTTTTTGTTTTGCATTTGTAACTGTATATAATAGGCTTTAAAATGTTTGATGGAAATTATAATAATTATGTACCTATATTATTCGCTGTTGATGGCAGTAGTCGTACAAATGCCTATCTTTATCGCAAAAAATACTTAAGGGGGAACCTAATGTTTGCAGGGGTTCAGATACCTATTTTAAAGATTATAAAGCTCTGCTATGTCCATATAGGCAGCTAGAAATAAATAAAATAAATTCATAATATATTTGTCAATATCATAGGTACCTATATCTCATACGAAATAGATCCTAATGCCATACCTGTAATTGTCAACCTAAGTTTTTCTACTGCAACACCAATCTACTTATTTACAACAGAGCGTGGAGTTACAACACTAGCGGCCGCAGACAACCGCACGCCGCACCAAAACCCAATTCGATTTTTAATTTGCCTCTCGCAATTCCAAACAGTCGTTTTGAAATCGGCACCCACTATAAATCTATTACTTAATCCATTTTTAACAGATTCCATTACATTACCTTGTTGTAATAATGAAACTTATTTTCGAACCTATATTGGATCTATTGACAAGTTGACAGAGGCTAATTGAAACTACCCACATTTTGTATGGCTCAAAGTAAATATGGTGTTGCTTAACTTTTGAAATACCGTGTCAGTTATAGAGTAAGTAAGTGCACGGTAAAATGTAACGCCTGGAAACTAAATAAAACCAGTTATTAGCTAAAAGGTGCTGAAGTTTTTTAGAGATCTTACTAAAGTACCTACAAATCAAGTAAGTAGTCTTTGTATGGTTGATGAAGAGGTAAATATGTGAGGTCTCCCCCTAGTAAATGCATGTTTTGTTTGCATATAGATAACTTTTTATATTATTAAAAGCAAAGAGCAAAATCCCTCTTGAATGCCCATTTCTCATCTTTAATATCGTATCTTACGATTAATTAGTTTATCAATATAAGCATTAATTAATGTCACGTATTCTACCGAAACACATAGGTACGAGTATATTGCTATCGAACTGAACTTGTAATCTGCTTGCTAAATACCGAATGGTAAATACATAACCCTTGGATATTAAGGCGGCGTCGGTGATGTGTAGTTGCACGTTTCAAGCTCTGCGGTGCCCTAATAAGGATAATCTTCGCACCTGAGAAGTGCAATTAATAATGGACGGGCAGAGCTTAGTAGCTCCAGATTGTGCAAATACTGCTAAGATTACAATAGGGGTGAGAAATTGATGGCGTTAGTTGGTTCGCGGGGAATGTTAACATGTGTCACTTGCGCGTACTTACGAAGAGGGATGATTGCTTAACACATTTCAATGAATAGGAAAAATAAAAATAGGAAAAATAATAGTGAGTATGTATTTGAAATTGGTTAGTAGATATTGTTGACTTTTAGACGTATTATTATGATATTTTACGGTAGTTAAATATTATGGGTGAGTTACCGTAGACACTGCCGAAAAAAATAATTAAAAATACATACCTACTTACATGATTATCATCGTATTCCTTATTATCTGTATCATCAGACATCATTTATACTCTTAATATGACAGATATCTATATTATGTATCTAATAACCTATAATGGTCCTCTCAAAATCTATTTACCTACTTCAAGTTATGCATTGATCCTCCTTTACGTATCATATAAGTTAAATAGCATAGATAAATAGGTTGTTAATAAGAATCTATACAAAAGTTATTCCTTTAAATTACTTGACAAAATGTCATACCACGAAAAACAGATCACGTCCATAAACGTACACTTGTCAAAATGAGGGAAAAGTGTCCGAAAAACACGCACATCGCCCCCAAACAGGATGCAGGCATGCTGAGGCATCAAACCCTGAAGGTGGAATGCTACGGCCGCGGGATCAGGTCCAGCCAAAAACTGGCCTCGAGTTTTAGCCTTGAATGGCTTAGCCCACGGCCAGAAGCGAATAGCTGACGTAGCCGCGCCCTGCATACGTAATGCCGGTAAGGGAACAGGGACGCTGTGGAGCCGTTACGAATTAAAGGATGAGATTATTTTTGTTGGTATTGTTAAGTCCGTGGTTTGAGAAAATAAAACGTGAAAGGTGGGTGTAGTGATACAGGCTAGCTTAATAGCTTAAGTTTTAAGTAACTAAATTAATATTTAAATGTTAAATAGTACATGCAGTTACTATTGTTTTCTTCTTCATCTTGAAAAGCTATATTTAATATTCATGTATTTATTTACAATGAATTAATTTTCACGGGTAAATAAGACATTTTTCAATTGTTTGCCTTTTTAATAAAATAACTATGAATACTTACCTACTATAAATACATTTTATCATAGTACCTATTAAAAACTTCACACAAATTAAAAGTGACGCAAACTGAAACGTCCAATTAACGTTGTACACCTATCAACCTTTTCCTGCCGTCTCCACAGTTTTCCATGTGCCTGTAATGGAGTATTTCGTATTTGTTTCATTTTTTATTTTTTGCCAGCTCGATTACCCGAACGCGATCCCCGATCATTCCCAGCGAAATTCGGGAGCGTCTCAGCCGTCCAGCCTCCAGTTATTAATTATTGATTGACGATAAAGTATGCGTAAATATTGTATGCCCGTCGATGATTATAAACTGCCTTTTTCATTATGTCGTAACACGATTTTGGGTGCGCGGCACTGCAATTTGTGAGGGATATCATTTGCGAATTAAGTACTTTGAGAGCGTGTACAGAGAACATTTTGTCTGTGGAATTACAATGATACTTATATGTGTTCATGCATATCTAAGCAAATATAGGTACCTATCTAGGTACATAAATATTGTTAGTCCTCTTGCAATTTACAAGCATTAACAAATACTACTACCACTATGAGCGTTCTAAAGAATTTAGGAACTGAGACCGCATCGTCCGTACTGTAATAAAACTACTCAATAAGGTTCTTGACCCAATTACTAATTTAACCTATACAAATTACGACCACATAGAAACTAGCGCTTATTAAGAAAAGGCGCGTTATAGTAATTACGCGCGTAAAACACAATGGGGTTGTTTGATTGGTGGAAATACGTCAGCTGTCGTCTGCGCTTGCGCAGGCACGGGTGACAACCACCCTACCATAATCCAATATTCGGCTATAACAGTTGTATTAATTTTTTTTTGAATAAATTATGAAGAATTACCTGTTATGTTAAGTATTTTTCCCTATATTTGTGCAAAAAATTAAAATACTTCTTTATTATAACTACTGACAAATTAATGCAGAATTTCTGCTTGGTTAATTCAAATACAATAAATGAACATATTATTTCTCATTTTATTATTTATCAAAATAAATAAATATAGGCCAACGCAGTAGGCGCCAGGGTTTAGGTGAAGTTGGCTAAGTAAGCTCCAAACACCTACATAATACATATCTACTTATACATTTATATCTCACACAAACTTAAGCATCTAACTATATACTATACACACACGGAAGCTAAGTTTAAAGAACTTACCTCGTTACTAGTAGTTGCTATTGGCATTGTAAATTAATCTAATCGGATCCCCTGTCCATCCAAGCGTGAGGGCTTAGGGTGATTCCTGTCTTAAATGATGGAGAGTCATAATAAGTCAATATTTTTTACTCAAAAACAGACACTGTAGAACCGGAACATACCTCCCTACGTGGTCTGCATTTAAAGTGGCCTTAAAAAGATGAGAAAAAAGAAAGAATTTTTTTTTCTTACTTGTACAATAGGTAGGTATTGCGGGTATTTGCCATAGTTTAGTTAGAAACAAACAAAAACAGTCCTGTGTCCAGTTGATAAACATACTGGGATGTCCACACCAATAACAAATACTTTACCTATTTATTATAAGAGGAATTTGACATTAATTATACAACTGTTTAAAACAGTTCTTGAATGAATGTTTAAAGATTAACAGAGGGAAACAAGTGAAGATTTTCAAAACAAACCGTCACTCTAAATAACAATTCGTCATATTATCCGCTAAACTAATTACAATAATTATTAAGTCGTTATACAAGTAAGTGCCCTAATTAGGTAGTTAGCCATTCACTTATCGAGCGTTAAATCCTGCATTAAAGAATCTATATCATTAACTTCCATTAACACCATGCGTCATTAATGTGATGATAAATAAGTTTAAAAACTAAAAAAATCGTTGTTTAAAAAGTAATGAGATTTAGAAAATTATTATTGTTCTTCCAAAATTGATTTATCTAACAAAAACGCTTAATCAAATATTTAAAAAGCAATAAGTGATCTTATGTTATCTAGGTACCTATAACATGAGTTAATAGACCCCTCAGTTACGATGTGGTCTGGTTGTACAGCCTGATGTGGTCAAGTTTTCAAATAGAAAA
>DWBH01000116.1:0-15630 GCA_018230765.1 Ernsta delagoae
TGTGTGTGTATGTGTGTGTGTGTGTGTGTGTGTGTGTGTGTGGGTGTGTGGGTGTGTGTGAGCTCCCAAACGGATGAGCGGATGTTGATGCTTTTTTTCTTTGAAAGTTATATCAGTCGAGTGTTCTAACTTTATATTAAGTTTTTGTAAAGAATATGCCTGCCGGCCAGTCCACGCTGAACACAAAGGCTCTATGTTACATAGATGCGCATTATATAGAAATTTTATAAAACAACTGAATAACAAGAATTTTGTAAACCTATAATTGAACGTAGAAATCCTGTAAGGGCATTTATCATTTTATTATAAAATTAAGGTAAACACTTATAAAACAGAATCCAAACAAACGTGAAGTAGGTTATTGCAACTTAAATAATTTTTACCCGATTTGATTCCACTACTTTTTTTTTCATATGATAAAAACGTTACACACAACTGTTAATTTTTTTTTCAATCAATAAAAGTATTTTGATACATTACAATATTCAATGAATAATATAAAATAGTCATCATCATAATAAACGGTAAATAACCTTGCGGACAATTGTCATTAATACTTACAAAAAGTAACCTTTGGGTTTCACTTATTCCTTTATTGTCTCTGATAACATTTCCACAATGTCATTTTAGCTCAGACTAGATACCATTACTACATAAAAGCATTTTACATAATTTGTGAAAGTTACCATACATACCTAAATACAAAACATTTCACTCTGTGTCACTTCAATAATACGTTATACATGTCGTGTAATTAGCATAGATTTATATTATTTACAAAAATAATTAACAATGTGTTCTACGAATATGTGCACTCTGAATATCGCTATCTTAGAAAATGATATCCTTTAAGATAATCAGCGTTTAACGCGATGCGCATAAGTACAGAATTCGAAAATAAAGTTCACAGTCAGTATATAAGACACTAGTCAAGTCTATCGTTTCAGAGTCCCCGGGTGTTAACTATAACCCCAAGGGTCATAGATTTGCGATTGCATTATCCATGCGATATCACAGCAATACTGTTCAGATCAGATGCTAATCACTCTTCATGTCGAGTCTAGATACGAGTGGGAACCTTACGATTCGCAGTTGGTTCGCGTAGTCGCACACAATGGCATCCCTCAATGGTAGTATTTGTCTCACTAGGATACAGCCGTCACTTTGACCTGGCGTGATTTATAAATTCAAATTAAAATTAGATTGTTTCTATTGGTCGCAATAACCTTTAATAAGGTACGGGCCTCATGGATTTTAAACAAAACTTCACAACATTTTAAGAGTTAAGTGCAATATATCTTACCAAACAACACTCGCCGGATAATGTCCCCACTGCTGAGGTCATAAGCAGTGAGTCCGCTTCTGTCTCCCATTACAAGCAACGTATGTGTCAGAGGTAGCATTCTGCTCATATAATTCAGACCCTGTGGATTTTTTTTAGTTTAGTACTAACTAATTTAGTAATATTAGTTTAGTTTTAGAAATAGAAATTGCAAGCATTGAACATTATGTTTTGACATTGTTTTGGATTCCACAATCTCAAATTAAATTTTGGAGGATTTTAATTAACTACTCTACATATTGCCACATAAGATTTATATTGAGGAACGTACGATATGAATGGAGTTAAGCATATGCCCTTGAAAGCGGTCCCAAATGCATAGTCTCTCGTCAGAACCTGCGGAAACCACATACGAGGCTGTATATGTTAGTGACGTCACTGCACCATCGTGCGCTTGCATACTGTACAGGCATGCCCCTGAAAAAAAAAACTATTATGAATAATGGATCAAAGCAACTAGTGCAATGGAAGTTTTGATTTCTGTAGTGTGTCGGAGTTATCTGAAGATATTATTAGACTGGCTTGCGACCCGGTCTCTTTTCACAGCCGGAGATGAGCCTGTCGTACAGAGTACTGTTTTTTCTCTGTCTGTGTCTTTCCTCCGAATCACACAATACGGTTATAAAATCGAATATAATCGCAATAACCTGTGTGCAGGTCCCAAACGCATAGGAGGCCGTCCTGCGAGCCGCTACCCGCGATGGTGGGCGTGGCGTGGTCGATAAACGAGCTCGTGATAGGCCCGCAGTGTCCGTGCAACGTGAACAGCGCCGTCAGCTCCGCACTCGAGAATATCTGCAGTTGGTAATCATAAGAAAAAAAAAGTTAATCACGTAACTTGTAAACATCGTTTGCTACAAGAGTTTATAAATTTTATTTGCGTAACTGTCAAAAATGTGAAGAATAAATAAATACAAAATGCTCAAATTTTCCATCAAATAGATTAAGATTTTTGTTGCACTAGAGACATCTAATGTAATCAAATAATAATATTTGACATAGGCAACGTAAAATTAAATTTAGCAGCCGTTCTGGCACGATATTATTATATTGTAAATTAAAGATAAATATTATACAGTCTTGGTATTAGCTAATGTACCTTCAGCACATGATCTTGTGCACCGGTCAGAATCCGACCTCCCTCAGATTGTAACTCAGTAATAGGTTGCTGGTGCGGTCGGCAGTGCGCCAGACGAACGCACACTACTTCTACAAAACATTCACAAAATTATACACTTCACTGTAAAGAAAAATTACATGTCAATAGTGTCAGACATTGATGACGAAATAACAATTTAACTTATACATATAATTTTGTTTTTTTGATGTTCTAATTAAAAGTTATAATTTAATTAAAACACAAGAAAAAACTAAGCAAAATAAACAGATATGTACCAAAAATATATATTAAAATACCTTCCGCATCGCTATGGTCTGCCTCGTACGAGAAGCTCATTCTGTGCGCGTGGTCGTCTTGCGAACCTTGACCGCAGCGTAATGAATCCGCTGAACCCGTTCTTTTGTGAGCTAAAGTATATAAAAGTTATATAAATCAAACTTCTAAAATCTAGGCTTTGTTCGCAGATCTCGTTAAACTTCTAGTTTAGTCTCAAGTTCTCGTTAAACTTCTAGTTTAGTCTCAAGTTTTGCGCAAGTTTGCAAGCAAAACTCCTGCGCAAAACTTCGGAATTCTGACTGACATTTAGTAGTAGGAACACGACTGGAGTTAAAGAGTCACACATTTCTAAAGACCCATAGAAGGCAGCTCAAATTATATGTAAACTCACTGCGTCTGTGCGCGGTGCTGAACCGCCAGTCGACATGAGCGCCGGAGCGTGCGTTGTACGCGTCGAGGCGCAGCAGCGTGAGGTGTCCGCTGAGCGTGGCGGCGACCACGCGCCGCGCGCCCGCTAGCGCCTTCACGTGGGTCACGCCCCGCGACCCGCCCGCACCGCCCGACCGCCCCTCCGAGCACCACCACACGCACTACACCCACACACATGGATATAACGTATTTATAACGATCGGGAATTTTAATTAAACTAAAAGAATATCTTATAAAGAATGTTTTTATACCCTTAATGACTATTGAGAACGATTAGGATAAATCAGCCCGCTCTCACTACCATTGCAACACTCAAGTAGGATATTTTACTAACCTAACTATCAATTATAACACCTATTGTATGATTACATGATTGCAATAAAGAATTGAATTGAATTGAATGTCACAGGACTGAATATGAGATTCAGGGAAACACATGTGTTGGACCAAATGTTTGAACAGCGATAAAATTGTAACTCAGCTGTTTAGATGTTTTCTTTTCAAGTCTCACAAGGGACCTCAGATTTCAAATAACGTTATAAAATAGGGAGCAGAGTAGACCTCTGATCGTAGAAATTCTCATAAACATTACGATAATAAATAAAATAGTTAAGTTCTAAATAAGACATATAGTTTGACATACCATTAGTTTTCCTGAACTCGCCTCCCAAAACTCAAGCCTTCCGTCTGAACAGCCCAAGATAATAAGATCATTACAAAAGTCCATGCACCACACTGGAGATTCACTTACTGGCCTTCCCCGCCAGCTGCAATCGTGTATTGTTTCTGTTTTACCACTAACATTGTTCACTTTACTATTTGTATATATGTCATTATAGTTATTACACAAAACATCGGTAGAGTTCACACTTGAATTTAATAATAACGCACTTTCGTCACACATTTGTCTGTCTATATGATTACAACTTACTGGACTAATATTGTGATTCAAATTATTAAAATCTACATTTTCCTTAGCCTCGTACAAGTCGTCACACTGATCGACGTAATATAAATCTCTGAAACAAGAAATAAAATATAACGGTTGTGAAGACATAAATAAATTAAAAAACTTTTAAAATTACATAACTTTAAAAAAATGTCACCTGTAACTCTTAGCGAAGTCGTATTTAGTGGTTTCTACGGGTGATATGTTTGCAGGTTGCTCGCGGCCAGTCGAACGAAATCTTAACCCACTGAGATGATTATTTAAACCTTTTTTTAATCGATGTATGCTCTGTAACAGTAAAGCAGTACATTGACAAATAATCCTTGGATAAGATTTCGACTACGACATATGCCTTATTATTTGCCTTAAATGAAATCAGAAGTTGTTAATCAGAAATGAATTGCAAGTAATATGAATACTTACCCGATTATTCGAAGTGATAGTAGGTTTGGATGTCATATCAGAGCATTGGCAAGCTAGAAACAAAATCAGAAAGTTATTCAGATGACACAGTAATTATTGTATTTTTTCACCTATATCCAGAAAACTTACCCTGCAAAGTGTTATCTGCATATGCTTCATAGTCACTTGAGTTTCTTCTGGTATTTAATTTCTCTAATAACTCCATTTGTAATTTAAAGTACCTGTAATAAATAGCCAATGTAAGTAAAATTTACAAAGTTTAAAAACATTTATGTACATACAATAAAATATGTTTGCTAAGTTATAGTATGTAGGTCTTATACATTGCTGTAGAGTATAGATAAAAGCTGCAAGGCAAACACTTTGTAAAATATACTAGTATTTTATAAATCGACGAATTTGACAATTTTTAACTTTCAAAATGAAATCAAAATAATGTGTAGACTTACGCTCCACGGTCAATATTTGTGATGATCTCTCCGTTCTGTGAATCCCAGACCTTAATGTTGCCCTGTAGACACGAACTGACTATCTTCTCCCCGTCAGTGACCAAGCACTCCACCTCTTGGCTGTGACCGGCTACGACTAAGGGCACTGCTTCCATCACCAACTGGTAGGGCAACATTTTTTCTATCACGTATGGCGCAAATTACTAATCTTATTACTGCTTTTATTTTTTATTCTTTTATTTTCACCCATCTTTAAACTAGTATAATGTGACGCACTACAAAGAGACAACACAGAAAAAAAGAAAAACTAGTCAAATATTATACTTTCGATACACAAGACCTTTTTATAATGAAGATCATGTAGTCAGACTTCTATTAATCAGACAGACAACTTGTCTGACTGCTTATTTTAATAAAAAATTCTACTAATAGAATAATGAGGAATGCAAATAATTTCTGACGACATTTTTGTCCATTTGTATTCTGGTCTATAAATCAAGGTAAAAACAACTAAAAGAACTAGAAATCTAAAATACTGAAGAAATTAAATCATAATTTTACTAATCCTAACTAATAATATAAATGCAAACGTGATTGTCGTTTTGTTTGTTTGCTACGTTTTCGCGAGTAAACAAATCAAACAAACATCCAGAAATTTTGTACGTATTTTATTCTCAAGGGTATAGCAAAGAGCACAGGACATTTTATGCACGCGAACTCAGAAATCGCGGTAATCAGCTAGTATTTTAATATAGATGTTACCTGAACAGCTGGCTGTTTCGCAATTATTTTGCGATACTCTTCCTCATCGTTCCATGAGGCACGCCATTCTGCATAATGACGTGAGCACACGCATCTGTTATTAACATACAAAAAGTTATTCTTAGATTTTTTATTTAAGTAAGTTAAGTAAATGTTTAATATGTAAATTTTATAAATATAGGTAGATATAAGAATTTATTTGCTATTTTATATTTAAAAGTACAGCATAGCGTCTGAAGTACTTACATTCGGTTTAAATTATTAATTTATTTACATAACTTTGTATGTATGTGTCAAGGCACTATATCGCGGAAATATCAAATATAGCATTTTTGTATTTGCAACAGTTTAACTCATTTTGTGGACGAAGCAGGCATATTATTTAGGACTCTTTATTTACTTAATAAGACAACGATGTACACTTATTAGAAAATGTTAATGGTATTATTATTAAAAATATTATCATTTTATAAATTAAAATACATTATAAACAAATATTAGTCACACACCTATAAAGTACCACCATCATATAAGCAATGACGACGATGCTTATCGTGCAAAGTATAGCCAACAGCAATATCTCCATAGGCGTCGTCGGGTATATTGGCAGCTCAGCGCCCTTTCCCCATTGGTGGCTCTGGCTTTTACTCTCAATTAATTCAAAATCTGAAAAAAATCAATACTATGGTTTACTCGATTCAGCAAGACGTATCATTAAAAATATTTGTCATTATTCTGGTAGTTAATATTCTTTGTAACATTTTATTGTCACCTCATTAACGTGCAATGTGTTAATTTTTTCATACACCGCAATGTATTATAATTTAATACTTGTAATACAAAGAAACTTACATCTATATTATGTTATTTTAAAATAAGATATGATATTTTGCAGAGTGGCCGTGAGTGGTGAAATATGTTAGCATTGTACTTAGGTGTATCGTTATGTTAGTCTAAATCACATTTGAAAGCGCAAATAGATATAGTGAGAAAGAATAACATTATAACGTAAAAACATATTAAGTAGCTACATACGAGTCAAACGTATATTATAGGTATTATGTGAAAATGTTGTTTTCATTTTAATATTAGTATTTTATGACGACATTCTGCACGTATTAAGCTGATGGATATTCAAGTGTATTCAATTCTTCGAAATAAAACAACTGAAATGATACACCGATCGAATGTCATGTAAGACACATGAAACTCACGTATAATGTGCAAGGTCACTTGTTATTTTAATATTGTAGTTCCAGTTCATCGTAAGGGTTGCAACTGGATATAGGTATAGATAGGTATTTTTTTTTTCCGAAGAGAAGATTGATGCCGAAATATAGCCCTCGCTATTTGATACGGGCGACTATACTCGAATATTGTTTTGATTGTTTATTTTCTAGTAAGTTATTGTTATGTTTTAAAACTTAATTTTATTTGTAAGTGATACACATATATAAATTGATTGTATAGATATTTACTTTGGCATATTTTAAGTGTCGTTTATTTTCTTTAGGTTATTAACTATATATGTGATGAATTTAATAAAGGATTGAAAACAGGATTCTTTTAAGAGCAAATTTGGTATGTTGTATGGATCAACTGTTACTGTTGTAACTATTAGATAGTAATAATTATATATTTTGTAAATATAATATACTTATATAGATATTTTACGCCCAGACACAGAACAAATAATCATGATCATGATGTTTATCACACAAACATTTATACTGGGTGGGTATCGAATTCACTAAGACCTCTTGGTTCTGCAGTTAGGGTCGCTTTTGTGTTACGACTCCATATTAGGATTCTCTATGTGTCATCCAATCATAGAGAAGACACACATAAAGTCACTCACATAAACCATACACAAACTCCCAGACCGGAAGTGGAAATCAATAATTTCACTATTGACATTTCCGCCCCGCCGGAAATCGTACCTAGTTGTGAATGGACACAAACACTGGACCCATCTTGTCGTCGACATGAAAACAAAATTTTCTTCAAGCAATATTTTCCTAATAAGATCACCCCAACAACGGATATATGTATAATACATACGTACGTATATTAAACAGGCCTGCGGCTCGTCCATCAGTACATTGAAGTGTTGGGCGAATAATTCGATAAATATTTAACATGTGCAGTCGAGGTAAAGAATCGTCGTGATAGACTTTCGAAACGAGTTTTTGTACACAAAAACACTGAAGGAAAATGAAAAAAGTCTTTAAATTAAAAGAATTGATGCACTTCTTCGTCGTTATTGTATGTTATTAATTATTGTAATATATTTTTACTGAAATTATAAATCGCGCTATAGTTAATAGACCACCTTATATACATATTATTATATTAATATCAGTGAATTGATTAATAAAGGGTGTGTCTGTTATTTTGGAGGAGACTTAACCAGAGAGGGTTTACGATAACATAACATATAAAGTACCTAAACAACCAGTAACCAAGCAGGTACTATGAAGAGATAACACCTACATAATATTAATATAACTTCAGGTGACGCACATCCCATGTCAGAGATGACATTACTTTAGCCTTGAGATTTCAGCTTCAATATTTTAGAATTTTCAAAACAATTTGTAAACGGATATGAATATTAATTGAACGTCTGACAACTTTTACATAAATAAAGAATAATTTTCTACACTTTTTTCAACTGACCGGTATATTAATTAATTTGTCTTAAAAATAACATCCTGTATTTAAAATTAATCCCGATTGAAACCGTTAATACCTTTTTACCAGGGAAACTCAGCTTAGTTAACACCCACATTATATACTTGGCAGAGGTCATACAAATCTTCATCCCTAGTAAGGATTGTCAGGTTACCATTCAAATGCACAACACGTCAATATAAAAACCTAATCCTGCTATAATCATAGTTACAATATTAAAAACAATACTCCCAATGAACAGCTTTGCTCTTGAACAAGAATGCACTTATGGAATCCCTGAGTAAAAGAACGTTATACTTTGAGAAATAGGCTAGTCCATGACTGAACTGTACCCTTTTTTTACATGTAAGCCGTAATGCATTTGGCATATTTTCGCATGAATTTCTAGTAATCGCGTACTCACGTATGTGAGCTATCGACGCAACAGATTGGAACGTCGGCATTTGGCTAGACGTGCATTCGAGGTTAACGTCTCATAGCCGTACAGTCGTTGAAAACAAATGTACTGACCCTAATGATGAGTGACTGGGGGAAACAGTCTGTCAGAGATTAGAAAGGAGAAAAGAAAATAGTTGTAAGACGTGTATCGCTATGAATAAACTTTCGAAAACGATTTTTTGTACTGAAACGTCATTTAGATATCTAAAGTGTTTCAATTATTATGTCATCTGCCCTGTTTCCTTTTCCTACCCAAGGTTGGGCAGTAAGTTATAGGTATAACTAGTTAGCAAACAGCGAAAAAAATTCTTTTTCCTAACAGGTGAGGTAACTTTGGTTAGGAAAAAGAAACAAGAGTTATCTGGGAAACTGCTTCAAATTTACACATCTTTATGACATTAAATAAATTTTCTTATCAAAAGTAAACAGAAATAAATAGACTAACCTAAATTCAAGCGGAATTGTTCTCTTTGTTAAGGGAATTGTTCCTTTAACAACTAGTTAATAAAATTTATAATGAATTGCAAATTGTAAACCCGTTTCAACATCTCACACGGCATGAAAATCCGCTAAAACTATCAAAATCACACCAAGAGTGTAATTACCAATATCTTCATAATGTACGACATTATACGCCTAACGACTCATATTATTAGTATTATAAACGGTATAATGCGTTCGACTGTACATTCAGAGCCCCTGTGTAAATTTTCATCGCTACATCTTTCGTTGTTGGACGTACGCCAAACCTCTGTTAAATACTGGAGACTGTCTACTCGTAAAGAAATTCACTTCACAATGCTTCCTTCTTTCTTCCTAGTAAATATAATAAATCAACAAAAAAAAACTATAATTCACGAAAAAATGCTTTATTTTCTTCTGATTATAAGTATTTTTTCCTTGTTTCTAGAGGAACATAACGTTATAGATAATAAACTGAGATAAACAAAGGTTTATATTCAATTTATCTTTTAAAAAGTTGTTGAGGTTTAAAAATTATGTCACTGCTTTTGATGACCTAAGCAAGTGGTCCCAGCGTATATCCCTGAGGCACCCCAAAGTTGTTAAAAGTTATAAGGACATTCTAACGATATTGTCGTGGAAATGGCTGTGAGTGTTTCTGGCACACTTCCAATGCGCAACAGGCGGGTGCCACTGTAAACAGGGAAGACACACTCTACATGTAACATTATGAATATCGTTTCATTTGAATTAATTATGATAAATTTTGATGAAATAAATAAACGATAAGAAGTTATAAGAATTTGTAGATTAAGAAATTAAGAAATTTAAGACTAAGAATTGAGATTAAGATTTGAATTTGAACAAGGCAAATTTTATGAGTAGGTATATCTAACTCGTATAGCAGATGTATATTAAATTTTTTTATCGAAACATTTTTCAAAACTTTCACTATAAATAATTGTTATTAGGATATCTGCCGTGTAAAATATTCGAGGATTAGGTCGCCTCATGAGACATTGTTTTGATAAAATTGTTTAGATAGGTACATAATATATATCTGTCTGGATTGAAATAAAATTTTATCTGCTAGCTTCAAAACTAAAACCAAAAACGGTAGAAGGATACTTTTGAATCAAATTAAAGTCATTAATAAAACTAGTTATCAAATGAATCTAACACTCAATGTTGTCATGGAAAACCGCTATTGGACCATCTGGCAGCCGTCCAACCAGTAACAGCGGGCGCTGTCGTAAACGGTGAAAACATGTTCAGAGTCGAAATGTTTATAACGTAATTTTACTTATATGACCATTGTGTTGCGAATAAGTCCATGAACAAATCATTATTTGGAAGCTATGAATATACAACAACAGTAATAAACAGTGCAGTCTATCAAAACAATATTAATTTTTCAACATTTCAGACACAAAACCTAACTTAGAGTAAGCCAGAGTCATCTATTCACCCGAATCAATTCAATCTATTCGGCGGTATACGTTTCTAGTTTCTACGAGTAGTTTAAGGATATGACACTTCCTCTCATCTTTTCTCTCCCTCAGTTTCGTGGCTATCGTATGAAAATCGTATGTCTGGCACGACGCCAGCGCAACAGGCGGTCGCTGTATACGGGGAAAACATGTTTGAACTAGTTTGGCTAAGAAAACCTTCTCGCATTGTTTGCGTAACCTCATTTTTCTATGTTTATTTGTTATCCTTTTATGCCAAATATTTGACACTCAAGCAATACTTCATCAACCTTTATAAATATTTAACGTAATGAATTAAGTACTAATTTGGGCCATTTATCATATGGTATCATTTATGTAATGTATATCATTCAGTGTGGCAAAGTTTGCCCAAATACAAGACCTCCGTAGTTAAAATTCAACAAAGGCAACCATAACACTCAGTATTGTATACCCTCCAGTTCAACAGGCGGTTGGCATTGTGTATGGGGAAGACATGTTTGAACAAGCTCGACAGGGAAATTTGCGCACATTTTGCACAATCAGATTTTTAGGGACATTTATTTGTTCAGCGGTAAAATTTTACCTCACCTGTAGAGTTTACATTATTATGTTACACATGTTACATGCAAATGTTAGTGAAGAAAAATATGTGCAATATAAATATATTATATAAAAGATCAATCCTATCACTTGCATTACATAAAAGTTTTGACGAAAAGTACATATTCTAATAAAGGGAATACTGATAACAATTACCTATTATTAAAGCTAAAATATGATTTGATTTTTCGTTCACCGGAAGTTCTTAAAGTATACTTACGTCTATAGGTACTTATTATAACTAAAATGAAAATTATATCAAAAGAATACTTCATCTTTCTAAATACCTCCATTGTTACCGTCTAAGAACGCAAAGTTTTGTAAAAAATCCTTCTTAAAAGTAACAGATTTGGAGAAAAGTTCATGATTTTCGTAAAATCGCTTTTTTTTACAAATTTTCGCCAAGCTGCCTGTGCCCACGCAAGGAAACAAACAAAAGACTGGAACATAAGAACAACAGTACACTTACCTTCGAACAGGATGATTGATCTGAAAAAAAAAATACTTTGTTGGGAATATCAGGTGAACAATTCTCGCCAATCGATCATGACTGAAAGCTAGTTTGGCGGTAGGTAGGTACTAGTATTGTTTGTTGTTGCGTAATAAGTTTTATATTTTTGAAAGTTTGGGTAACTTAAGTATAAGTACCTATATTCATTTACTATTTTAGCTGAGGAGTCCTCACTTCTTTAAAGATTAGAATCAGTAGAATTGAAGTTGGGTAGGTACGAGTATATCTAAAACACAGAAATAATTGATGTAACATTTAGTGTCTTAAAATTTTGAGTTAATCGTAAAATGGTGTACCTATCACATAACGGTAACTTCTTGAATTTGGTTTGAAGTGTATTTGAATTCAGTGTAGTAATACAAAGTCAAAATTAAGAATCTAATTTTCTATAATGACCAATCAATAATGGTTTATGAAACCGCAAGCGCTTCGGGCGTCGTGAAAACCGCATTTTCTTTCGAAACGCGCTGTGGGTGCGCGCGCGCATCTCTGACGCATATCAAAGATCTGCGACGGCCATTTTTTTCCACTGTACGCTCTCGATTTGGCTTGCGGCCAGAGACGCCGCCTGGCACCGAGCCAACGCACCCAATCACCCCTCTCTTGGACAAGCTCGGTTTGATCTTTGTCGAAAAACAGACGAAGGAACTTTTCGAGAACATTATAGTCTTCGCGACAGCGACAGAATTTTGAAGCATTTCAATATTTATAATAATTTATTTTTAGTAAGACGTCGTCATATAATTGACGCAGTTACCTACTAACTTAACATTCCTTACCTGTTAAGTGTTTTTAGTCCTTTTTTATGAATTTAAATTCAGTAGGTACCTAAAGGTTAAGACGATCTTCATAATTTAAAATTAAGTTGTCGTTAGTGAAATTGTTTGACAAACTACCGTGTAGTAATCTACTTATTTGAGAGTAGTCACTTTTTACTTTCGAAAACGTTTCGACATCGCTTTCAGCGGTCCCGTCGTAACGCTTGTCCCTAAACCCGCGATCAACGAACTAAGGACATAGTTGAAACACATTCCTAGCT
The DNA here is from genome assembly GCA_018230765.1 of Ernsta delagoae. Lineage (NCBI taxonomy): Eukaryota > Metazoa > Arthropoda > Insecta > Lepidoptera > Hesperiidae > Ernsta > Ernsta delagoae. Next base: position 12,967 of record DWBH01000116.1, read on the forward strand.
TATTGGAGTAGGGACTTTACGATCTACTCGATTCTACTTACTGCGCAACCTCTGCCTTACGTACCTATATCATAACTGAATTACTGACGTACGATAGCACTCAAGAGAAATTGTCTACTTAGCTTCGTCTACAAGTATTTGGCTCGGAATTTGTTTGAAGTGCGAGACGGCAGGTGCAATGCAGTATGCAACCAACAGACGCGACTTAGACAATCTGTAAGAGATCTCAATTCGCCTGTTCGATGCATTAATCTTTCTTTGAAAGACATTCAAACTGGCACTGCGAACCAAATGGTCAGACCACGTGATAGTTCTGAAGCTAGTTTGTTGTAAGTAGGTACCTATGTATTATTAAGTGCTTTGTTTGATAAAATTTTAATGGACTAACAATGAAATGTTACTACCACCTACGACCTACGTTAATTTCTCACGTGATGCAGACAAGTACGATTCATAATGTTTGAATTAAAATAACGGATTTCCGTTCGTGTATTGAAATGATTGCTTCAATATTCTACTTACTCATATATAAATATTGTTGGCTCGATTGTTCATTAATAGGTAGTTCGGTGAATACTGCATTAACTGTACATATTTCAAATGTTAACTATAATTTTATGGCTTATGAATTACTCGATGACAAATTGACGATACCTTTCTTTGACAATGTCTGGAAATTTCTTTGATAATTCAATAATTGAAAACAGGGTGACGTCCCCTTTCAAATTAGTACCTATTGACTTTCAGCGGTTGAAAGGAAAAGAAAATTAGCCATCCATTTTGTCTATGACGCAAATTAAAGCCGCACATGTCATGATGTCCGATTTGTAACGCATAATTTTCTTCGTGACCGTTCTAGATTCAAAAGTCTTCGTCGTAACAAGTAAGCGCAACCCACTTTAGAATTTATTGCCAAGTCATTTGTTATGTAATTTGCTAGCGGTATAAAAGGGACATTGGGCTATTATTATGAGTTTATTCATTTTTTGCACAACATCAATAGTATTAAATTTAAGTTAATAAATTGTATAAACATTCGCGTCAAAATTCATAATGAACCCGACAAAATAAAAATAGGTACACATAGGTACGTACTCATGTTGAATTGTCAGTTGTTTTTAAGTGTATAAGCCGAAATTATTAAAAAATCAGTTTGTAAGAAATGTCACTAGCTATGTACATCTGCTTCCATTAATTGTTACATATTGATCTAGCTAATAATATCGCGATAAGTACCTATAATTCATAATAGAACTGACATGAAGATCTACAGATAAGAGAAAAGCGGAAATTACCGCCGCCCACGTTAGACAAATACGGCTCTTTCCATACAACAACATTTTTGACTGTCGAAAAATATGTCGATAGATATAAACATTGTTCTAATAATAGAAGACTGTCATAACTCAATGTATATCGAAATTGAAATAATTCTATATTCAAACTTAAATTGCAAATGCGTAAAAGTCAATATTAAATTTGATATTGAGGCATTTGAAGCATTGTTTTTACGTTTTTAGGGGATACCACCATCAGACATACTCGTAGTAGGTAGTATTTATCAGTTATTAGGATCTGTAATGTTTTCCACTCGTATTCTACGGACTTAGTCGTCAATGGACAAAATACTGTTTCACCTACCTTTGTTATACCTATTAAACTGAAGAAAATTTGAAGACAGTAACTGATAGTGTATAACTTAGGTCGTGCTAGGGGTAGGTATACTCTCGCTGTCCCTATTGACTGTCCACATTTGGGAATGGTGGAAAGTGATAAAACTTCCTTCTGGAAAACTCTTGTGATGCAAAAGTTGTAGATAAGATTGTAAGAGCGCATTTTAAAGGTGAATATTTGCGTTAAGTTAGGATTGTACTAAGGAAATTCTCAAACAAAGCGACATGACGAAGCGAAAAGAAGCGTAGGTTCTAATTCTTTAAATCCTTCACTGAAATCGATCAACAATAAGAAAACTCCGTTAGGTACAAACATCTAAATGATTCAACTGGTCCAATTCACAATATTTTTTCTCGACCGCTCACTGAGTCATCTCGAGCGTCACAATCGAGCCGCAGCTGCCAAAGGATCTCAGCTTACTTTGCGCACGGCGCACGTGTTGTATCAACCATTTCATAACAAACAACATAAATCACAGTCCCACGCATCCCAAAATCACCCTTATTTCCATCAGAACACAGACCATTTTCAAGTGGCGATAATTGCGATCGGTTTCCAATTTCCCCAAGGATTTCGATCAAGACGTGACGGGCCGGTACTGCGACTGATGGCTTGTTTTGTTGTTAGTCATATTAAATGATCGATACACTTCGTAAACAATGCCAGGTGATAAGGGTGGGTATCGGTAATTTGGGTTTCGGCTTATCGACCCATTGTTAACGACGAAGTCAAGAAAGTTATGCAGGAGTCTTGTTTTAAAACACAAAAATTTAATTTATTTCCTCCAAAATTAATTAGATACTAGTGAATTTACTTACTTAAATGCTTCACTTACCTATGAAATATTTATGTACTTACTTTTCTGTAAGTAATGTTGAAATATTTTAATTTCATATTTCAGTTACTGCTTTATCCCTGTCAATAAGAATTCCTTTTCGAGAGTATAAACCTGGCGGCACACACCAATCATTTTTCTAGGGCCGGAATTAA
>DWBH01000117.1:0-15594 GCA_018230765.1 Ernsta delagoae
GCCGCTAGGTCTCCGGCGGCCAAGTAGTGACGTGCGTCAAAGATCTTTATAGCACATCGACTTACTTGTCACGTTAATCCGTATCTATATCGAACGTTGATTGGGTATCATCGCTGAATTAATTACGGATTCGCTGTAGGGATCGACTTTTACTGTAACGTACGATGGATACCAATATACAGACCATTATTCAACCTTACGATATTAAATCTTGCAAGCCTAACATATTATTCTAAACGCGAAAGTTTGTAAGTATGGATGGATGGAGGAATGTCTGTTACTCTTTTACGTAAAAACTACTGAATGGATTTTAATGAAACTTTATTTTAATAATATAGCTTATGTATTATAATAACACGTATTCTTTATTATTTATCTTTAAATCACACCGCGATGTGAATAGGTGACAGTACACACAGTCTTACAGTGTGAGTAGGTGGGAAAAAAATCCTGAATGAACCTTCAAAGGAAGTTCTGTTACAAACAACGCGTATGGAATAAGCTTTATAAAAATCTCCTAAATCTAGAAACAACTCCATCTATATAAACCACATTAACTACGGACCGTTAAAGAAACCAGAAATCTTTATACAGCAACTCAAGAAAGATCGTAGTAGTAGTACAGATCAAGAGATGTCGCTGTACAACAATTTTAATTTAGAAAACGAAAACTTATTTAATTCAAAATCTAGATTTTTTTTCAGTTAGGTACCCTATTATTTAATTGTAAACTATTGGAGAGTGTTATTTTTCTACATAAAATAAAATAAAAGTTCAGCAAAGCTTTTAAGAATGTGAAAACAGCGCCATCTTCTTTTCCTTACGCAAATTATTTTCTTTGCCTAGAAAATAACTCTGTATAACACGCAAGGTGGCATGGATATAGCTATCAGAAGTTAAAACAGCTACTATGCCAATGCATCCATAATATAAAATTATTAAAGTCACAGCAGATATGAAAGCTGATTATTGTATCCTCAAAATCATGAGTCAAGTACGTACTCGCACTTGTCGTATTTACATAGAATGAATAAATGATTCCTTATCAATTAAATAAATCGTGTAAAATATAAGTTGATGATTTAGCAGTTTAGTAATAAACAGAAATGTAATCGAAAAGTCGAAGACAAGTCAGAAAAGGCTCGAGATAACTTTAGTGAACGCCGAAGCCACTTTGGAAAATTGCCTGTTTGTTCGCACTGTTTGAGACGAGATAAGTGCTCCAGAGAATTATACTCGAACTGAAAGAAATTAAGGGAACAATCCTGTGAAAGACTTCCTTTGTTCTTCGTGAAATGTTAAGTACTGTTCCAAAGGCACCGTTGGATGAAATTGTTTCTCTGTTGTTTCCAAGTGACCTTATTTGTCAGTTTGCCAGATGCGTGAGATATAAGGGGTATTTGACGATAGCAAAAAGTAGTCGCCGGAGACCAAATGCGACTCATTTGCTTACTGGCTCATTGTTGTGATATGTCAATGTATTAGAGGTAATGTTGATTGGTAAACGTTAGGTAAATATTTTCTCTTATCAACCAATCTTTTGATCATGTCAATTGGAATGCATCATTTGGTTCCATGAGGGGATGAGGGCATTTCATTCTATATAAGATGTCCCTCTCTATTCCGTGGCCAGATAGTTTCAGGTCAGATGGATGGATAAGTAATCAAATTGGCCATATAACAGTTCGCCGGAATCATAGACAACTTAATTTCTATTGGTTAATTATTGTGTCTTAACAAATTATTTTAATGCTGATTGGTAAATGCCAAACACTTGTTGTCGACAAATCACTAATTTACACAACATCACGCACGTTGTCACGATTTATTTCATTCCGTAAGGGGGTGATGGCACTTCCCCTTTCATAAATTTATCTCTCTCAGTTCCGTGGCCATTATTGTAAAGATTTTGACACGAAAAATTTTGTCATAATTTCATGACATACCCTTGGGAGTTTGACATCCACTCAATGCCATCAATCATAAATCTAAAGCATGTAAAGTCATCCATCAATAGATTTATTATGTCATCAAATCAATTGTCTTCCAAGAGTTGAACGAATTCATATTTTTGTGCGTTTACATTATAGTACTCGTAATTTATATTTAACAATTAATACTTACATACCTTCTTAATAAATAACCAATGGCAGAAAACCTACCACTTATACCAGAAAAGCAGTAAGTAAAATAATACTGCAGCTACTGTACCTATTTATTTTCTCTCTTTGATGTGTTTGGAGAAGACCCGTGGTGTTGATGATCATAATGGTGATGATAAGATCATATTATCGGGAACTAGAGCTCACTAGTTTATTGGTGTTTTTAATTGATACAGGAGCGCTTTGTGTTCTGATGTCCAACAAGTACTCCGAGATGTATTTAGGGAACAAGACTATCTTCCTCCATTGGTCAGTGATACATTGAAGCGCAATAATGAAAAGGAATATGCTGAGGGCCTGTACGGAGAGCAATGGGTATGAAAATATTTCTTTGAGTGTTATGAATCATGTCCTAGGCCATAGTTTACTTAGGTGCTCAGCTGTCATATTTTTGTAAGATTCAAGAACTTTCGTCAGAAGAAAAGCAAATTTACCAACAAGAAGAGGAGTTAAAGCAAGAATTTGCCAAAAGATTAGCTAGAGAAACTCTGCCCAATATATATAAGATACATTCACCTGCCGACAGAAAAGAGAGCGCAGATTGGAGAAAGAAGCGAGGAATTATCGAAAGAACGCATTTAAGACCGTCAATAGAACAGGACGCTGGACGTATGTTTTTTAAATGATTAAATGTTTTATTAACACAAAATGTGTCATCATCAAGTAGGTTAAAAAACTTGTTACTATCTCAATATTGAGAAAGCGTCTTCAAGTCAGATTTATGTCAGAATATAAGCATAATAAATACGATGGAAAAGTGTGAAATTAACAGAAATATCATTCTACTAACGAGTTTTCATTAAAAATGGCAATTTGTGTATACGGTATTTTATATTTATTATTTTACTTGAACAGGTGATACAAAACTTTGGATAAAGAACGTACTGAACAGAAGTTCTGGAGACTTAAGCAAAGTAGAAACAAAGCAATTTTCGAAACAGTTAAGTGTTAATTTGAAACACGATGAAGGCTCTTTACAGTCAGTAAGGTAAGTTTTATATCAAAAACTTAATGTTTCTGAAGATACCTTTACTTGCAATTAGTTTTCAAAACTTAACTGAAATGGCCGCAAGTTATTTACCGACATTAATATTTCTAAACAAAAATCATTTCATAATTGTTTGATCAACCCATAGCATTGGAGAAATTGTGACAAGACCAGCTCCCCCTCAATTGCCTTCAGTGCTACCCCCACCAGAACCTGAATATGTCATCTGTATCCCGCCAAAGCTTGATTTCGTCAACTTCACCGTAGGACAATTGCACACGGTAAAGTTTAATGACATTCATTTACAATTTGTAGGTGATAGAAATGTCCAAAAAAACCCGGAGTATTGTAACGACAAAGCAATATGATTCGTTATTTAACCACATAACCTTATATATTGAAATCTTTATTTATACTTTCAATTTATTCTATCCAAATGTTTCCAATAAATAAATCTAATCATTCTCTAACATTTATATATTTTGTTCAGATTGTACAAGAAATATGTTTATGTATTGGCAATAAATATTTTTCTTTATTATCGTCTATATCCTGGTTATTTTGTCCCCAAAATGGCAAATTTCCCGTAGAAATAAATTTGCCTTATCTGCCATCGATTCATAGGCAGCCTTCGCACAGAACACAAATCGATGTAATGCAAACCATTTCCTTGAGAGGGTATTAAGAATTCAACTGCTTTACTAATAGCCCAATCAATGTAAATGATGGCTCCGATACTCTTGTGCTAAATTTCATCGAACGTGGTAATATTTTTAGTTCTGTAGATTGGACTGCGGAGAGTCGATGAAGAATTAGTGTAACGAAGTATCATATTGATTCTGAACTAAATATTTCGTTGTTTATTTCTTGACTACTATCATAGTTTGTTATTAATGAGTTTCTGTTCAGCTATCTTAGTAAAATTTGCCAATATCCAATTTAACCATCACGAAAAAAACTTATGACACATAAGGTTTTTTCAATTTTTTCCTTCCACTTATCCCCTTAATTTAAAAGCATGAAAATAGAAATCAAAGTGATGTTTATATTGAGGATTCGTATTTACTCACAACAGCAATCAATACGACTGGTGAACGTGACGAAATACGAAGTGAGGCTATCAATCCATCCACCATCGCGACGGGAGTTGTCGGTGGAGCTATGTTCGCGGCTGGTGCTGAGCGCGGGGGCATCGATGAGCATGCTGCTCCACTACCGACCGTTGAATGTGATGGAGCTGACAGATGAGCTGCTGGTCCGGGTATCCGCCGGAAAGTCGATAGTCATACCGATTTGCTGTTACATGGAACCACCGCTATTGAATAGTAAGTACATGTAGGACTAAACACTAAAATAACTCTATTGGAGTAAATTTTTTTATTCAATAGAATATAATGATTATAAGAATGATTTAATGAACATAATGGAAATAATTTGTTTACTATAGGAAGATGATATTTATACAACTGCATTGTTATCATTTGTTAAGAAGTTGTTACTCAGACTGCTCATTTTCTTTCAGTAGTTGTTTCAAATGTATCGTCATCACAATCAAGTTTATTTGAACATTGTCACAATGCTTCCGATGTAGTGGATCTTGGAACTAAACTTGTTGGCGAAGTCCATCGCACTCCTTTAACCTTCCATTGCCAGAACAATTTGGCTTCGTTTTTCTTGCTTTCCGAAGATGCTTGGATCGATTTCACTATTAATGTAAGATACCTCTGTATAATCACTATCTGCTTCTAATTTTTTAATTGCATTACAGCAAGTGACTTAGGAATAAGCTGACACTTTACATATTAAATTCGTAATTTGTATTGTTTTTCTTATTAAGGACATACGATAATTATGTTTTAAATTCACAGGTACCATTGGAGAAACAAAATGTTTCTGCTGATAAAAACACAATCGGAGTATCGTCTGATTGTTTTTGGATAAATCCTGCATATTGGGCAGGTGGTGGTTCTGTTTCGGGCTTAGCAGTATGTCTGGCATCAACACATGGAGTGCATACTACCGTATTCAAAATACTTTGCTCTACCGCCATCGTACGAACTATAAATTTAGTAGCCGACGCAATACTGTTCAAGCCGGAACATGTAACTTTGCAGGTAAAGTTTAGTTTTCCAAAAAATCAGAGTAGAAGATCCATATTTTTTTTGGTAAGCGATATTTTTATTCAACTTTAAACTAGAAAGCTGTTCAAATTTCAATTGACACAATTAAAACTGTATTAGTGGGTACTTCAGATTTGCAATTCAAGCGCAGATGCTTGAAAATTATCCACTCGTACTAGCACTCGTAGTAGTTTCTTTCAATTTAAATAAAATATGCATTTCAAATGCAACGAGTCATTGTGAGCCGTGAAAGAGTTTGAAAAAAATTGTCCCGTACAATTTTTGTTTGAAACTTTTGAGTTTTTTCCACTTTCATCTAAAAATATAAAATGTTAGGTAACTATAAGTATAAATTTTAAATTAATATTGTGTTACTTTTTAGTCTTCACTCCTTCTTTTAGGCTCATGAAAAAGACTACGACATCTGCAGTCCAGACGATCAGGGTTGCGAGTACTACGTAAACCTTGGCATAGCATTTCCACATCGCTCTTTGGCTGCAACTGTTCAAATTTTAAACCATACGTAAGCCATTATACATGTTTCCGATACCTACCTCTATTTATTATAATGTTGCAACACTATCTATTTATATTTTTTTGTAAATGTAAATCCAAGAATAACTATTGCGAGTTTGTTGCTATGGGTCCCTTTAAGGGTCTGCCACTGAGTTCGTCTCTCTTTCAACATCCAGGAAGACCTTTAGCGTCTTAATGTGATCTGAAGTAGGCCCGGTTTATTGGCCAATCCGTTGCAAATTGCACTGTTTAATACATCGCTATTGACAATGGCATTTTTATTCCTAGCCCCGTTACTTACGAATATTACTGGAGCACTCGTCGATGGGGCGTTTGTGCGTGTTGGGATACTTCAGATTCTTTGCAAAGTGGAGAGGAAGAGGAGTTGTGTCCTGGATCCACAAAACCATCGCCAGATGATGAGGTAATTTCAAGTATATCAAACAAAACTTCCATTTAATGTGTGAAGAATAGGCGCACAAATATATTCGAAAAAAAATTGCAAAAGTATTTTGGCTACAGGGTCGGAGATAACAATTCATTTAGGAAAGGGGTTCCATTCTTTAAATATTTCATGAATTCCTACTTTATAGCAACGTGTGAGATTATTTATGTTGAGCAAATTAGCAGTGATTCAATTTCATTATATGTATACAGGAAAATGAACTGACGAGTTATGAAAACGTTCGTGCAGTTTACACAGTGCCAGCTCGTGGCCAACTGCCTCCTCGGAGCATCAACATGGTGGAAGTGCGAGTACCAGACGTAGGAAACAAGCTTGGAGTACAGCGCGCTGTGCTTATGTAAGAATTTTTCTCTGTTTAAGATCAGCGCCATCTAGTGCCCTGATACTTTAAGTTTTACGTGATAAAAACTAAGGATACAGATAATAAAATTTATTGATTAATAAACGAATAAGAATTCGCAAGAGAGAGGATATCACTAACAATTAATTTTTTTAATTAATACTACGAAATTTTATAAAAACATAGTATTGTTAAAACAATTTGATGTACTGACGGATTCTACATTTTAGGTTAGTGCTTAAAGATATACCCAAGGAAAGTTTCTCTCCTGACTACGATCCAATGATAGTAAAAACAACGGTCATTGAAGAGAATGCAATACCAGGACTGTCTCCGGTAATTTAGTTTAATTGAATTAAAACACTAGTTACTATGCCTTATTTAAAGAAAACTAGAGCATTTAAAATTATATTATATATAATTATAAACAAAGACCGAAACTAAAAAGGAATTGTTACCCTATCTTAATGATTGTTGATTAAATTCAGAATTTAAAAATCCATATTATTCAAACAAACATTGGAAATGGATTTAGGTAGAAAACTTTGAACGTTACTCATAAGTTAGGTTTGCTTATAAAATCTATTTACAGGCCTGGACTCGGGAGGTGTGTGACGTAGTGTGTACACAAATGGAAGTCTGGTGGGAAGTTACGCCAGTTTGCTTTGTGGTCGATAAGCCATTACTGATTCTTCCACGTTCTCGAAGGTAATGTTATAGACATAATCGGTTTTCTTTTGTTACAAAATCTTGTATTGTATTACCTGTTTCAAGTTATGACAAATAAAATAAACTTTTAAGTAAACTATCTCTATTATTAAATTTCAGGATCAAATCAATAAAAATACCCATTCGCGCTACGCTTATTACTGGTGTAACGAACATACAAGCGTCTTGGAAGGTTCCAGAAATTCCAGAATCCAATCTACCACCGGTCCAAATGAATCCGTGGCATTCTGTTTTGACAAACATTCATCTGCCGTTACAAAGTCTACCGGATGAGCGCCCAGAAATTAAAACTATAGAGTAAGTAAGACTCTAATATAAACACTGAGTACAAAAAAATAAAAAAACTGACATATCCAAAATCAAATTTACACTTTTGAACTGAGTAGATTTAAATTGTTGTTAGTAAACGATTCTATCCTATCATTATAAATCTAGATCATACTGTTAGCGTTAATAGAAAGCCATTTTGACTACTAAAGCAATAACAAATAATGCGGGATCCCCTAAATACGGTCTAAGTACAGTCCATCAGCTTTTTGCTAAACACAGTACCTAAACCCAAATTAGGTAGCTAAGCTTGCGTGATCAGTGTCACGTAACTGATAAAAATGGTAAACGATGAATTATCTGAAAGTAATGAAAAATCTAGTGATCATAAACTTATATTAAGCTAACTTCACAGACTAGTAGCTGAGGGCAATGAATGGTCAGCTACAAGCCGAATAGAAACGAGCTCCAGTACTCGCTACCCGAGGTTGCGTCCGGCGGTAGTATGGCTCGGCGTGGTACCTCCTGGAGCCAGGGTCCAAGCGCAAGTCACGCTCAGAAATAACACGTATCAACATGTTAGATAAACGCTTTTTATCTATCGCGCAATTAATAAGAATAGCCTCTTGTTTATTTCTTTCTTCAGCATAAGCATTCTTCTCTTCAGCGTTCCTTAAAAGTCACACAAAGTTTGATGTTAGCATACGAACGGATAAGTTTGTGTCTGTGCAGACTCTGAAACTGAAATATATATACATAATTTTTTTATCATACAGTTTTTACCTAATGGGAAGATAAAATTCAGTAATTGTTAATGGAACCATATTATTATCTGAACTTTCTAATTTAAGAAAATTTTTAAGAGATTCTTTATCACCAGATGTATTGGTGGGGTTCCTGCTGGCGCTGGTGGCGCGAGAATCCAGTCAGCGAAGCATGTAAAGAGCAGGCACCATGTGATGTTTGTCATGAACGTACGTGCACCTGTGGCCTCCTGCGACCATCTCGAGGTGCTTTAGAACACGGAGAAAAGCTTGTCCTTAATTATGACGTTTATGCTCCTGATGTAAGTACAAAGTTAAGGTCAAAATGTTCTATTTATCTCTTAATAAACGTCAACCTTAAAAATACAACTCGTCAGCTTTGTTTTAGTCAAGAATATTATTGTTCAATAGAAAATTAAATTGTTCATTATGGAATCTTTATCGTCTTCACGCAAGACCACTGCTCAAAATATTTGTGGCTATAATTATTAATTCTCTTGTCTGATGATAATGATTGATGAACACATAATTATCACAGGACAATGGTTGCGTGGCGACGCTAATTCAGGTTCGACGTACAATACCAGATATGGCACATGTATACCCTGGGGTGGGGATTGAAGGTAGAGCTTCACTTATCGCGTATCGCGTGTTGGCTCCCGAACTGACGCTGCGAGTGCTGCCATGCTTTGGAGATAAACACACATATTGTAAGTTGTTAACAGTATGAATTTTCATTAACGTTGGAAGGGGTCATCGCATCCGTAAAATTTAAGTGCCGAAATGGATCTCACATTCAGACTCAGGATGGATTAATGGCGCAAAACTGAATTGAACAAAAGTTAATAAAATTTAGGTGTTTGGGGGCAGATTTCAAATTATACTTATCAGCCACGAAAATATTTTACCATATCTTCAAAGAATGATCAATCAGCGTGACGAAATATGAGATCTGAGTTCTAGATATTTCCTGGCTTTACGGACAGATCCTAGCTGAGCGAGAGATAAGAATGATGAAAATCGCAGAGGATTCAAATACATTATTTGAATTAACTTCTTCAAATCCAGGTGAAGCGTGTGGACTGGATGAGGGTCCCGAACCCAAACAATTAGGAACATCAGTTCTGAGACCAACTGCTGCTCTAACAGTAGGACGTAGCGCCTGTTACCGACTCCAGCTGACCAACCTCACTCCACTACCAACCACGTTACGATGGGAACGGCCTATTGGTAATTTCTCTTCGCTCTCATGTGGTAGAAAAAATTGCAGCTACACATGAATCTAATTGTACAAGTTTATGGTTTTATTTTACAGAAGAAGATAAAAATTATATTATATTGAAAGTGACATTCGTACCGAATGATATTGATGTTGGAGCTTACGCTGTAGTAGAAGTGAAGGTATTGGAAAAAAATTAATAAATGCTATTATTTAATGCTTATAAAATCTGAAATATCAAAATCAAACTGAAGTTAGACATAATGTTACAATATTTGTAAATTTCTTTTTTTTAATGTATAACTATAATGATTATATATAGTATGTTTAGCTTATACTTACCTGAATTTCTATTTACCTATTAAGTATCACTATATTTATTTGAGTCTGAAATCAGATGAGTATTCATAATATATTATGTCTGTCTTTTGAGAAATATAAGGAGTATTTTTCTTTGTCGAGGTTCGTAATTATAAGAACATTAGTTATTTACAAAGCACTCCGGGAATAAAATGGTAGGTTTGTGGATCTTTGTGATATTTGCGTTGAGAAAATTGGTTTCGTAAATTTCGACGTTCATTCGTTCCTTTAATTCAGCGAATTTGTTTATCAAATTATGTTATTGGTTTAGGTCAAAAGAAAATTAAGAAATTTTCTTCACTAACATCCACCGCAATAACAAGCTTAAGTATAAAGTCCTTGCCACTTAATTACCTTACAGAATTTCCAACATAACTTTCTAATTATCTCGTCAACTTAGATCCACTTGTTAATACTGTTAAAGCCGAAGTACAGACCTAATTACTAACTTCGCGTAGTTAAGACCGCCAACTTTATATTATGCGGACAGGACAAAATGTTAACTTGGCAAGCTTAATTTATTGTTAATCGTTTCTTATTAAAGTTTCCTAGTTTTATTTAATATCTTAGAAAATGAATCAAAAGCATTTTACAAAAATAGAATTCATTTCGTGCAAACTAACTACAAATTATAAAAATTGGTCGTATTTTGTCTGTCTAGCAGTTTGGTAAGGTTTTCAAAAAGGTTATTTCAAAGCACGCAGCATGACACTACTGTCTGTAGATAAATATGACCTTATACTATCACCATCTTTAAATCAATTTTTAGATAGATCAACGAAGACATAGATAATTTATAATTTCTGGTTTAAGTTGTTTATGAAGACAATACAATGTCGAATGTTGCGAGTAAATCTTATAAGCTAAGATAGCAAATTATGGACGGAATATAAGTTCAAAATGAGAGCCTACTGAAATGAGCTGAGCATTTTAATGAATGGAAAGTCTTTGATAACAATCACATTATGGAACGAAGTCTCTCTTAGACATTAAGATGAAATATAAAGTCAGATCTCTAAAGTAAATCGTGTTTTATAATCCAATAGCAGTCTAGAATCTGCTTGTTTACATTTTGTTATTTCTATTTTGACCTCTTAATTTAGACCTCTTAATTTTATTATAGTTTTTTATGTAAGCTTTTTTCCTGTGATTTTTTAAATACAGCACTTAACACGCACTGTTACACCAGGCTATACTATATCAACTCCTTTTCATAATCTAGAAGTCAAGACTATAATTTGTGTAACAACTTAGGACATTTAAAGAAAACTTTACTCCTTCTTTAGTGCATTTAATTTTATCTTTCTTGGCACGTTCTTCTTAAGATTTCGTCTGCTTCAACTTTTCTGAGAGTCTTCCTGCAACGACATTAAAGTCTTCAGAATTTGAATCGTTGCATCTCTTTTTAGAGTCATGAACTTTTCTTTTATTGATGCAGATAACGCTTGCATAGAATACGCAATGAACAATGAATTCTAAAACAATAGTAGCAATATGTCAATATGGTATAGATACCGTATCATCGTTAACACCATCAATCACCACCAATTTTCTTCTTAATACTTTAGACTTCATCTACACTCTTTAAAACACTATAAACTACACTTGCTCAATATTCTTTTAGTTGTTACAATATGATTCCTGGTAGAATTTGTGATATTAACTCATAGAAATGATTTGTAGGTTGTGGTGAAGCCATTGAGAGTTTGCAGAAGACGTATCTTCGTACATCGAGCGTCGGTAGAGTACTCTAACAAACCTGTTTATTTGCTGATCGACGCTGCTGTGGAGGTAAGAACAGTGTTAATTAGCAAAATAGTTTTATATTGCAACAACATTGTCATATTATCATAAATTGTCTTTAGTTCCCTTTTGGTATCTCTAAAGGGCTGTATTTGTTAAAAAAAAAAACAAGACATTAACAGGGATATGGTAAATAGATATTTTGATAATGTAGTTGTTGTTAAACTATTTTTTGATGCCTGCAAAATAGTTGTTTTTGTATACGACTCGACAGTTGTACTACATAGTTTTTATAAGAGTTATAGTATAGCTGTTTGCCGTTATAGTTGAGAACTGAATTCACATACGATCTAAGCAAATTGTGTAGCTACGGAATTTATCACTGTGAATGGACCGAACCTCTCTTGACCAATTTTTTAACTTATATAATATTTACTTATTTACTTGTACTTAATATGAAACCCAAATCTTAGTTGTCGATAGATAAAGGTCCACATTGCCTTACAAAGATCCTGGAACATCTATTCAGAGATCTGTCTTTGAAATGGGAGGGATTCTCGCGGAGTGTAACATCTTGCCCTACATTAAGGTAACCTACTTCACCTGATTCTGTTTCCCTTATTGATGTCGTTCTATTTTTCAACAACCCAAAAGGGTGTTATCAAGTTACTCTTTAAATCACAAATTCAGGCGTTTTTTAGCTTTTGAATTCTATAGTTAGATAGGTGCCTGTCTCAATAACCTCTTAAATTGGTTTGTGTTGGTATAAGACCGACCATTCATTATTTTTTACAAAAAACTCATGAAACATTCCCCTTAGAAAACTCATTAGCTCCCCGCAAAATACGTTAAATGATTAATGGGCGAAACTTTTAAAAGGATTCTTTAGAAATTTGAAAGCGAGTAAAGTAATTTGGCAAAGTTGGTGCCGCTTTTTAATCACAATTTGTTGGAACTTTCATGTTTTATTATAGCCATTTATAGGTCAATGTGGTTGCAAATTTTATTGAAATAAACCACCCTATTTGGTCCAGTCAATGCATAGTATAGGGTACTCTCACCGGCACAATTAACTGACCACATAGTTACTATGACGTAAGGTATCAAAAGCCACACGATTATGATGTGAAATGGCCAGTTGTTAAGTGGGTTTTATAACAATCCATTAAACAAATTGCCAACAAATATAGTAGAAGATGATAGAAATATTGTATCTATCAAATCGCTTTTGAATTATGGATACAAAAATGGAAGCATAGAAGTTATATGAGAAAAGTATGAAAGTAAGCAAAGTGAAAGATATGAAAAAAAGTCCAACAAGAAGATAGTTCGTGTGGGGAATAGCGAAAGCAAAGTTTGGTTCATGTATCTATTGCTTATATTTAATTAGTTTCTGATTTTTGCTTGAATCATGTGATACAAAGTTGGATTTATTATTATTATCACGTTGTGTTGCGGTTGGATTTGTTTTATGTTCATAAAATCCATATTTAAGAAGACGATAATATTGAAATCATTAGGTGATACGATTGAAATGTTATCTGTGACATTATTATTTATTATAAATTATCCTGAGAGACAAGTTGCTTATAACGATTCCTTTACTGTCACGAATATTTATGCAATCAATAATGTTAAATGTTACGATGATAAATGATCTCCGAGTCAGAGGGATGAATTGGATTGTCAGCAGTTTTAGGAATTGAGAAGCAGAATTATTTATTTCCATAAATCATTCTGTAAAAGACGCGACTCTATTTTGGTAACGCGCCAAATTAGAATTTGTTTTGATCAAAGCTTTATTCGAAATCCGGTTGCTGGAGTCTTTTTTTTTCAGTCATAGTTTTGTCAACGTAACCTGTTTTGCGTGTATTGTGTTCTTAAATTTCAACGCAAATCGTTTGTGTCCCTTCTGAAATTTCAAAGATGTCGTATATCTAATCATTTCAGCTATCTTTGTCATTCATTGCAAACCAATTGTGCGTGTTAATTGTCGTGAGACATCATTTATAATCAACAAAGCGGCGGAAATAGGGTGTTCGGTTGAGAAATAATTTTGCGTTAGTAGCAAAACTACTCGCAGTAGAAACTTTGGCAATGTAACTTTTGTATTACAGTTTTTGGATGTATAGGCTAGAAAACTTTGATATTGTTATAAATGTTCTTATTTTGTGGATATCTAAAACCTCAAAGAAATCGGTATATCTATACACATCTCTACATATAATAAAATTGTAAAAGGCCGATGCCTGTACATTGAAAATATTTAAAAAAAAATAATATGGGGGGCCTTTATTAGAGCAATAGATGTCAAAAATTTAAAAAAAAAAGCTTTTGTCGGTCTGTCTGTTTGCACGGGCTTCACGCAAAAACTACTTCATGGAATTTAATGCAGTTTTCGCTGATATATTGCTAGACGTCCAACTTAAAAACTAGGCTAGATTTTACTGCAAGAATTTCAAAAAATCTAATTTAACACGAGCACAACTAGTACGTAATAAAAATATAGTTACATATACAACCTAATTGGGGAAGTCCACCATTTGATATTGGTTAATTAAATAGATCTTGCGGAAAAATTCTCATCTTTCCTACTCAAGGCCTCTATTTGGGCACAAACGGTGTCTACCTTGTGCTTCCTCATGCTATCTCGAGACAAATGCGTACCATTAGGGGTCATTTGGGAGAGTGGCTCCTTTCGCCTCAACGAGAAGACGAAATAAAATCGAAGTAATTTGTCTAGTTAAAGTGGGCAAAGATATTTATTGGTGGTTTTCCAAACCGCCGCGCCGATCTGTGGTTGTAGTGCATAAAATTTGGTTTTTAGGGTGCCGTAATCATAAATATCCTTTTCACAGTATTCGCCTGTCTTAGAAAAGGAAAGCAATTTGTCACTGATGTACAGTTTTCATAAACAAATTACAATGGTGGCCAAATCCATTCTTGGAGAAATAAATTCTCGTTTATAATCTCGAACTTCACCCGTACTTGTAAAGTGTGTAATAATTTTGTTTAATAAATATTGTGCATGAGTGAACGATATAGTAAGATACATGTAAAAGGTTGTTTTAAAATATCGGAATCTTTTACTGATTTTAGTTTCTTAAGATTATTAAGTAGTTGTAACTAGTATTTGTTTAGGCATTGTCAAGTTGTAATACAATTCATACATAAGAAAAAAGATTTTTTCTCCTACTTTTCTTAATATTTTTTTAATTTACAGGGCCTGGAAGTTACAATTGAAGTTCCTTTAGGGGGCGCTGAGTACACTAACGCCTCTGTAATCATGCGTAGATCACAGGTATTAAATTGATTATTAAGTTCAACCTAGTATTAATATAATTTCGTTATTATTAAATTTATTTATTAATCGTGTTATTTGATGTTTTTCTTTACCATTTTCCATTACTAACTTACTAACGAACTAATAAATGTTTAAGAACTATGGGTACTTAACCCATAGTTCTTAAACATTTATAGACGAGATTTGATTAAAAATCGTTTAAGTAAAATCGGTATTGAACAAATATGCGTATTATTTGTTACTGTACAAAATTAATCGAAGTTAGTACTACATAATGTTCCAGGATTTCAAACTACAATATAATTATGTACTCGTTTACTTGTGTAAAATATTAATATAATATAATGAATTTTATTTTTACATAATTTTTTGGGTGTTACATAGTCGTACATATACCATATACCGCAATGAATACCTTGAATATGTGTGTAGCAGGTGTTAAATTACCAACTAACATTTACTGAGAAGCTGTAAAGCGATAATGTTAGTATACATAAAACATTAAAAGATAGTTTTAAGGCCTGTTCAAACATAAGCGGTATCGCTGTCGCGCTCGGTAGCGATACCGGATCGGTAAGCGATATCGCCTGCCTAAAGCGGTATCGCTGTCGCGCTC
>DWBH01000118.1:0-15560 GCA_018230765.1 Ernsta delagoae
AATGTTTTCGTTCCATTATCTATGATTTGAAACATTTTGGGAAGGGTTGAATAAAATAACATTATGCGCGTACAGAGTAAGGTCCTAGTCTCGTAATGGTCTGTTTATATGAGTTGTGCGCAGCTTTTATTTTCCCCAAACCCTAAAGGTGTGATTGATTTTCCTACTATATTATGCGTCTCTATCAGATACCAATTTTGTTTTTGTTACCGCAAAAGATTACCGAATAAATCTAAGTAATGAGGGAAAATACAATTTCCTTTTTGTTGTCATTGGGCTCTCTCTTTGATTTGAATGTCACTTATCTATTTACCTTAATTCTAAATAACTTTTCTGTCTTATTTGGTGGTAAATAAATTATCTGAAAGTACACACACTTAGGTACTTGGTAGTTATGTACTTGGAACATAGTGAATAATAATATATAGAGTTGCACTAGTAACTAGGCAGGTACCTACTCGATAACATTTACTTGTATTTCAGATCATTCAATCTGGATTGAAATTAAATCTGGTTAAAATTACAACAAACCAATACCAAGTTCATTTGGAATTAGTAAATGGACACTTAATCAGGGCGAGTAAATCGAAAACTTTGCTCGCGGCGAAATCAATTTTCATTACTTTCCAGTCCACAGGCATCCCATTCTAATTGCTTTTCGGCTTTTATAGCGTCAAATTTTAATCATTTCTGACACGAAATTCAACGATCTTTTGTCGAACATAAAGAAGGGTCTATTAGCAGCAAGGGCTTTGTCGTAACACTTTTTGTCTTTTAGTGCAAAATAAAGGAGCCTTTCCTAACCGAAATACTGCGGTACTCAGCTTTTTTATTGTGGGTTGATTAGCTATTTTATTAAATTCGAACATTCTTGCGGCGCTGATTTTAGAAAAATGTTAAATGGAATCGTTTTGTGATATGATAAAGATAATTTTCCTATTTAGATTACCTACAGTGCCAAAAAAATTCCTACGAGAGCTACCGGCATATTATTTTCTTTATTAGATATTATGTTGTTTTTATGTTCTTTATCTAAATGATTAGAACAATATACTTTGTTTCCGCAGCCTTAAAATACAGCCGTGCTACAATAATAACTGTGTTGTAAACAACTGTAAACCGATCCTGAAAACCATTACAAAGTGTTCATTTTCTTGTGTGTGGTAATTAGCGAGGGGTTTAAGCTGAAGGTGAACGGGAAAAATTCAACTTTGTTATTTGCTCGCATTCAAAGTCGTATTTTGTGAGCTCTTTGTTTTCAATCGACATACCGTAGGTAAATATATATCTATCTCCTTTGAAGCGAATTACGTTTTATTGAGGTTCTGGCTACGAGAGCTCTTATTGTCTTTACAACGTATTTGCGACCGTTCTTTTCGCTTTTAATGATTATATTTGGATTAGCAGTAAATCATTATTTAGGTACTTATGCTCGTAGGGTAGGAATGCTTAATACCATATTGACTTAAAAATTCTTGATTGCAAATAAACGATTTTGTTTTGTTTTTCACGTTCCTGGATAGCAAAATACATGCTTACTATTTTTCTATCCTAGCGTAGGTAAGTATAAAACCATTTCTCTCATTAAGGTCACTAAGACAAAATGGTTCAGCTTCCAGTTTCAAAAGTTTTTTCTTTGTTTTAAAATGTCAAATGTGACCCAGAAACCTATTTCATTTTGGTGCCTGAATACTTAATTCGACTTTGTACTATCATGTTATAACGTTAAACACACGAGTGTTCATGGCATTTTTGTAAGTTTTTGTATCACTTTAGGCACTTGATTACTGTTGTCATAAATAGTGCTTATAATTATGTATTTATTTCGTACCTATAATAGATTATTGGATACGAAGGTGTTTTTAAAAGAAAAAAAAGAAAAAGAAAAAATTACCTCAGTGTTTATTTATTGGTCTTGTCCCAATTCCCGAAAATAGCGTTTATCTAGATCTTGATATTTTTTAATCTTGGAAAGCTTTTTTAAAGATTTATTTTTACTTTCTGTTTTTGTAGGCGACAAATTTATATTTACTTTACCTTTAAAAATACCTAGTAGATACAATAATAACTAATAGTACCTACTAAGAAGTTAAAGTAGGTATATAGCTACTGTTAGCTGATATAAATAAATTAATAATTTCATTTTTTATTCACAGACGAGACTGCGAGTTATTCAGGTCTGAACTTTATAGCTGCGAGGAGATTATCTCGGAAATTGAGAAACTGAATGGCAAAGGTACATTATTTTGCTTTTAATTTATTTCTTAAATTCATTGTCAACCCATCACGGTTTCAATAAAATTCCTTGGGACTAAACATTTGCGATGATGCTATGCGAAGATTTTTTTGTTGCTAAATAAAAATTTCATGGTTCATTTTGTTCTTATTTTGGCACAAGTAAGTATAACACAATGAAATAAATTACTTTAAGGTGGTCTTTTATCCTTAAAGCAGACAGGGAGGCCATTATAAAAATAGTAGACGCTGAGCACTATAAAAGGCTCCGTAGTTCACAGTCTACAGACGTATCTCTTGGGCAGTAATAAGACAGGCAATAAATATAAAGGTTAGCTTGGCAGTTTAAGGGTCATTCTATAAGGCTTTAGTATAGCGGAGGTCTTAAAAAATTATTGTCTTAAAATTTTGATTAGTAAAAAATTTGTAGGCATCTGATGCTCGGAGTATTTTAGCTATACATTCATTATAAATTATAACCATGATTAATTTAGATGATAAAGTTGCAATTCTTTATAAATCCCTTCTTCCTGCCTTTCCCATGATCCCTTCTTCTTACTTACTACTTTAGAAACTCTTACTTAACTTATAAATACAGTTCTATTCTCCTTTAAGTTACTACCCGGCTACTAAATGAAAACTACAAGGTTACTCTTTTTCTCACTTTTACTCCTGTAAAATCTGAAATATTTAAGATAAAAGTCGCTTTTCTCATATGAGTGTGCCGACCTTTAGGTAATACTATGACGTGAAATTACATTCAGTTGGAGTCTCAGATGATATGAGTTTAAAGCACCTTCTAAATACGCCATTTTCTGCACATCTCCAGGCTTTGGCGTGTTTTACACTCCACATTGTTTGAAATAAAAATAGGACCACGAAAATTCAAAATGTAGGGATGCTGCGCGAATATTTATTTAGATACTATTTATTTAGCTACTTAAATCTACACGTGAGGTATAAAATCAATTAAAATATTTTGTATTAAATTATTTTCTACATTTAAATTATTAGACAAGTGGCTAACCTTGTTTAAACACGCTTCGTTAAATTGAATATAAATAAGTATGCAAATTATATAGATATCAAAATATATATAGTTTACAAAGTAGCTACCTATAGGTAATATAGAAAAAGTTCGTACAGCAACCAAAATGTAAGGAATAAATTAATAAGAGATATCTGAATTTTATAAAGGTATTGTAGGTACCTAAATTATTTTTAAAAGCATTCAAAGATGATAGATATTTACAAATTAATAGAGTACGATAAGAACATCTTTCGCATTTTCCGATCACAACATGATCAGTTTTGTCGTCGAGTTAGTCCCAATTAAACTTTAATAAAGAACAAGATAAATCACTTAAAAGTTTCTGTCACGGCGCACAATCTCTCGAAAAGTTATTAAACTTCATGGTATGTTTTACAACTTAGTTTTAGTGACTGATCACTTCACTCGAATCTCGCTTGCGATTTGTTCATAAATTAGATACCGTTCCTTGGAGACAAGAAAAGTTGAACGATTCTTCTTTGGTGATAAAATACGATGTTTACCAGCGTTTTCGTTATTTTGTTCCTTTTAAAGGACGATATAGAAAATCATTTTAACCTATTTTTACAACGCCGACGCAGTAAGTATTTAAGGCGGTTAATAAAGTACTATGTTGAAAGATAAAATTGCCTGTAATTTATTTATTTTTTACCTTAAAAAAAATATGCTTAGGTAAAATAATTCTCTATTTCTTTTGCCTATTGAGATATTTTTTGAAAAGTTACACACACATACAAACTTTTACAAAACCTTCCACGGTACAAAAGAAAGTTTCAATATCTTTATAAGCACAGCTGTGTAACTGAAACCTCATGAATACAGAAACTTTGGATATATCACAGCACGTATTGTTAGTGGGAAATAATAATTCTCCGCGAAAATGACTAAATGGGATTCCTCTAGCCACCGAGGAACAAATATATTGCGATTTGCTCCTTCATTTTCTCGCAAGGTATTTTATTGCTTTGGGGTCTCTCATAAATTCTGTACTCACTCAGAGAGAAAAAATAAAGCCGACTGGGCTCAGAGCAAATTGTTGCGAAAAATCCCTTATTAGTGTATTCTTATCGCTTAAAACAATAGCGTCTTGGAATAGTTATGAGTACTTATAATATACGAGTACAGGTTAGTATAGCAGTAAAAAAGTATATGAAAGCAAGTATTTATTAAAAAAAAAAAAACTTTAATAAAAAGTAACAGTAATTAGCATTTCCCGAAATAATTTACCGGGAAAACCATTTTTGCTTATTACGAAGTTTTACGTCAGATTGTACCTATTGTAATGTTTGGGGGAAGATGGATCGATACGAATGAATACGAATAGGGCAAACCCGGTCTCAGAAAGAATGATTTGTGTAGACATTACACAGTAGCAGGTATCATACATCAGACTGTCAGAATGCTGACCTAGAAACAGGCTCGATCGCTTCCCAAATTTTTTATGCACAGTCTGACCGACCGACGGCAACGGATTGCATAGCAATGTGCTACGAAACACGATCTCATTAAAAGTAATTGCATTTATGTATAACGTTCCAACGTCCTTTGTTTATAAATGAAATTTATTCAAATCTCTTCCTGGATTCACGAGTTCATTACTACATATGTATTCTCAATTTCAAATGAAATGTGTAAGTATATTACAAAAAGTCTAGTCTTGTATTTATCGCTGTCAAATAACGTAATAGTTCATCCCTACGTTAATGGTTTTTAAATAAAGCACATATTAGGTATTGATATAATACAGAAAACATATTACCTGACTGTCCATTTTCTCCACACTAATGGAATACTTGTGTTATTATTGGATCAGTAACAAGCCCCAAATCAAACTGACAAGTCCAGCCTCAATTTTTGGGTTTTATTCAGAGATATACTATTTCGGAACGGTACGTAACTTCGCCAAAGGAAACTTCAGAAATTGGAATACTTCAGCGCATGTTTCCCGCGCTAGCATCCGACCGTGGGGGTGGGTGTCACAGGGCGGAGGGTGAAAAGGTTATTTTTTTTATTTTCATACGTCAAAAGCTCGTTTTGTAAAGAATCTATGACGGTTCCACGAATAAAGCTGTAGGAGTACGAGCTTCGGTCTGGGTTTATTGAACGATGAAATAAATAACATTTTACTCATAAAATTCTATCGCCACTCTGGTAAAATTGGTACTTAGGTACAAACAAAATGTTGTAACATTTCACAGGTGACATTTTTTCGAGGATTTCATTTGTTCTCTTTACAAGTGTTATTTCTTGAATCACCAACCGTGTTTTTTTTTTCTGGAGAAAATCTCGCGTAAGAACTTGCGAAAAACGCGTCGTAACGACGCTGAAATAACCAGTCCTCATGACAACACATTCCCAGGAAAAATCTATTTCATTTATAAGTGAAAATATAGCCCGTTCTGAATGAAGCAATTCCATTGTTGTTTTGTGATAGCAAAGGCTATCGGGAATCCATTTATCTCGGCAATTCTACGTGGTTGTAATTTTTTTTGCGCCACTGCACGATTTACGATGTTATAAATTGTGAACGAATGCGGATAGTAAAACGAAAAACGGAGTGAAATTTTCAGCGAGACCTAAATTCTGCATATTATGATGTTTCCTTTTTATAGGAGTTTCTGCCGATGACGTAGTTTTATTGCGCACACCTTCGTTCATAAAATTTATCCCGTTTTATGTACACGCATATGAAAATGTTTACACCAAGAAAGCAGACGAGTTTTATTCATATTACTTTGTGTGTCTAGTATAAAATAAAACATAATCGTTGAGTTATATCGCTAAGCTAGAGTAAAAATGCTGCCTAGTTTATAATTAAATGCTGTGAAGTAACAGCTGTAAATTAAAATTTCAACTCGGATGCCAAGCACATTTTATCCGGGTAGGATTCATTTTTAAGTGGAATCATTGAAAAGGCAGGCTGTTGCGGCCGGTCAATGCCCCAGCGAACAATACTGTTACTTACACAGTGAAACGGTAAGAAACAGTTTAAGAGCCCATTTTAACTTATATTATGACTTTTTTAAAATCTTACTATTAAATTAAATTCAGCGTAACTGGCAAATGAAGTTGGGTAAATCACGAAACGTTTTCTCGAGCGACAATTTCTATTCTCCCTAATGAGCATCCAAAGCGACAAACGTTTTCTTTAGCTCGTGTAGAGCAAAGAACCTCTTCCGCTTTTATACATATTTCACAAACTATATTACTATTTACTACATGTATGTAACATATGAGATACACATGCACAACTAACATTTAAAACTTATTTTCGTAGTTATCGGATGCCTCTACGTTTACAATTTAGAACAAAAGAGACGAGTCAAACGATCAGGTAAGATTCTCATATTCAAAATATTTCTAATACAGCTACCTTGTATGTATGCAGTACTTACATGCCTTAAGTTTAATACCTAAATAATATATTATTATCTGCCTCCCTACTTGACTTTTTAATGTAAATTTTGTTGCGCAGACTCTCGTCCGGAGTTAGTGTACACGTTTATTGAACAAGCAGTACAGCCTGGAGCTCAAGTGGCTCTGAAATGTTCAGCGGTGGGTGAGCCCACGCCCCGTTTCAGATGGACTTTAGACGCTCAGCCCATACCATCTCATCACGGGTAAGTGCTAACACGGGTCAATGGACAGAGCTTTGATCTGTAGACCTTTAATGTGTAAAGTTTTTGATTTATTTCGCAAATTTTTAATTGTTGTAATTAATGTGAAATTTAAAAAACGTTATTCATAACTTTTTGAAAACACTACTAAACGTTTACTTTAATAAACAGGTGACAATAACGTTACTAAAATTTAAATTAAAAAAGAGATTAATTATCTTAGAATATATATGCTTACTATTAATTTTGCAATAAATATAGGTCTGTGCTTATTTTTTATTTAAAATCATATACGTGCACCATACAAAATAGCAATTCGTTATTCCAAAACAGGGCAGTAGTGTCAGAGGCTCGTGAAAGTGGCCCATCGGGAGTTGGCTCTGGCAGCAACTACATTTTGTCGACGCTGTCGCTAAACAGCGCTCGCGTGGAGCACGGCGGCCGCTACGAGTGTCGCGCCACCAACACACACGGCTCCGTGGCACACGCCGCTAGACTTAATGTATACGGTTCGTGAGCCCATCATGACAATATACCTTTTTTGTATTACACTATTAATAAACGTGGACTAAAGCTTGTCACGGCCTAAAAATAATGCTGTCACTTTTAGTAACATAATGATAGACAGAGTAAGCATTACTAGGTATTAAACCAGGCTTAAATTTTGCCCAAGCTTACTAATATTACCGTGCTGGTACTGGTACACTTTTCCGACAGCTCTACTTCTGCATATTATTGACGCTATAGCTAAATAACGTTTGCGTAGAACACGGCGGCTGCTACGAGTGTGTTTCGTAGCACGTACCGCCAGGTTTTGTATCATTCATAAGTCCCATTCCGCTCCGTTTTGAACCGGTTGAAACCGGTCTTCACCATGACTAGTGCGTACCTACTTCCATGAATATAAGTACTACACACTGCCAAAAATAAAAATAAAATCTTATCAAAATAAGCAATGCTATTTCTATACAGGTCCACCGTACATTCGCGCAATGAAACCAGTGAAAGCTGTTGCGGGCTCTGAAGTAACAATTTGGTGCCCCTACTACGGTTTTCCGATAGAGTAAGAACTTTTTATTACGTTGTACTTAATGCTATGACATAGCTACGTCAATATCATGAATTTAATTTTTGGGTACACCACTAAGATTTTTTATACAGTACCGTAAAATGGGAGGGAGGAGCTGGTAACGACCCGAGGTACCATCAATCAGATGGTCAGCTCACCATCACGAATGTGGACAAAAACCGGGACCGAGGTAGCTGGACGTGCTCAGTACTGACGCCTGGAGGAGAACTTGCTAGAAGGGAGGTAGGAACATATCTTATTTTTGTGCTTTCAAAATATTCACAATTTCATTGATAAAACGTACAAATCAAAATTTTTCGTTCAAAAGAGAGAATATAAATTAATAAACTAGACTAGATAAACGGATATATATGTACAGCGAAAAAATCAAAAGCAATTCGAAGCGAACGCTGTCGCAGCGACTAGTGGAAAATAGCGTAAAAGTCCTCCGATAAAAGTGCCCAAATAGAATACAGAAAGTTATTTCAGCAGTTTCCACTGCGACAGAACTAACATCGTACGGGGCTAAAACATTTGTTTTTTATAGTGAATCCGGGCCATTTTTTCCCGGTTGCAGGTACAAATGACGGTCGTGTCCCCGCCCGTGCTCTCACCCATTGTGTTTCCACCCGGATTGCGATCCGGTGACCGCGCTCAAATCACCTGCACTGTGACATCCGGAGATATGCCCGTGTACTTTTCATGGCTCAAAGATCAAATGCCCATATCTAGCGTGCTTCAGGTTAGTTTGTTATGGATCGAGGTGAAAATGTCAATCAATGTAAAACTTTTGTAGCTTTCAAGAATATTTAAAATGTTCTCAATTTACTGCATGGCAAAGCAGCGTTTCTTTAGTTCTCAATTAATTTATAGTGTAATTTTTTTTCTAATAATCCTTAGGTAGATGAACGAGGTGCTGAATTCTATAGTATGCTGCTCTTCAAAGCGTTAACTGCTGCACATAGTGGAATTTACACCTGTGTAGTAACAAATACAGCTGGAAAAGCTAATACGTCTGCTGAATTAGCTATAAAAGGTAAATAAAAATTACGGGCTTAAATTCAAGAGATATATCAAATAGGTAATAAAAACAAGAATATAATTGCTAAAGTCATGAGAGATAATTTGAAGAAATAATAAAAATCAATTTACTTTAACTAACACTTATATTTTGTAAACCACTTTTTACTAACATCAACATTATTATTATTATTATGCAGTTCCACCGTACTGGCAATTAGAACCCTCAGATACTGCAGTACTGTTGAATGGATCACTAACCATAAGTTGTGAAGCCCGTGGACACCCTCCACCTACAATATATTGGACGAAATTTTCTGGTAAGCGTCACTTCTGTTCTGAATTTAGTCTCTACTGCTGGACTTTGTTATGAATTAACTCCCTAGATATTTTTTCATTTACAAGGTAGTGCAGAAACATCATTAGGTGGAGTATCAGATCCTGTGGTACTAAGTAATGGATCTCTAAGAATTGAGTCGGCAAGAGCCGAACATTCTGGTAAATACCGCTGCAGAGCAGACAATGGTGTTGCACCGGCACTTTCGAAGTCTCTTAATATCCATGTTAATGGTAAGTACCCAGGAATATCATGTAATTACCTTAAGTAATTATATATAACATTTTTTTTTCATTTGTTCCTTCTCTACTTTTAATGGTAAATTTGCCAAAATTGTACCTACTATATAATTATTGAAATTAAAAGTTAAAGTTTTCAATTTTGCGCTTTTTTACTAGAGCCAGCAAGGTTTGAGAATCCATCAGCGAACGTTACTGCGAAATTAGGAGACACAGTACGACTGGTTTGTTTGGCTCGAGGCGACACTCCACTTTCAATGACTTGGAGTCATTCTGGACGAGCCTTGCCGAACTCTGACTACAGGTAAGTTAAGCGAAAGACATCCAAATATTGATAATGAGATATCTAAACATCTGTCATTTGATAATTTTGATTGTGAAAATTTTTGGTCAGGATGAGCATATCAGAAACTAGGAGCGCTGAAGGATTGCGAAGTGAATTGGTAATAGAAAGAGCGGACAGGAGAGATTCCGGAGTTTACCGCTGTCAAGCTTCTAATCCCTATGGTAGATCGGATCATTTTGTCCATTTGGGAGTTCAGGGTATGGATAGTTTTATTTCAGCATGTTATCATTTTACGTCTAATAATTTCTTATTAATAGTTACCAGTATAATTGATAAATAGGTTCATAAAAGGTTCATACCTATTTATATTTCTTTGAGAAAGATAAAGTTTTAACATTGACTTAATGTTATTTTTTTATACTAGCAAACTGTAAGATGGTACAAAAAATTTACGGAACCGTTAAAACTTATGTGTGCATGGTTCTTTGTAAATATTTTATTACTTTAAGTTCTGCTTTATCAAAGCATTATCGACTGAATATTTAGAATTTAACTCGGTTGAACATTTTAGAGCCGCCAGAACCACCGGCAAATTTCAGAGTTCTAGATACGTCATCAAGATCTGTTCGCCTCCAATGGCAGCGACCGTATGATGGAAATTCTCCAGTAATGGGATATATTATACAATATAGAAGGCATGACTCATCCAACCCTGAAGCTTGGAGAGACGCTGACACTCATAACATTTCCGTATCTGCTCATTCTGTAGAATCATATTCAGAGTAAGTGTTAAAAAAATCTTCGTATCATTAAAGTAGAAACATTGGAATGCAGTGATGCAAGGAATGATATTTTTATCAACTTTCAACATCGAAGTTTGACAAAACTTTACGTTACTACAGTACCTACATATTGTTGTATATTTCTAATGCCAGTTTTCAGTATCTTTTTTATTCTTTAAACTAGGACTGAAGGTACAACAATAACAGGTCTCGAGCCAGCGACAGCTTACTTAGTGCGGGCTCGAACAGTGACGTCACAGTTTGCATCGACTCATACAAGAGCGTTACTTGCATTAACTTTACACGAGCCACCGGCTAGGGCTCCTATCAGTCTTCGAGCTTCTGCTCCACGGCCTTCTACAATTGAATTAGCCTGGCAGGTAAGAAAAAAAAAGAAACAAAATATCTATTTTTTAAATGTCCTTACTCCTTGCTTTTGCAACCTTAATTAAGTACATCCTTTATGTGTCACCGCTCCTAAGTATCAATGAAAATCTTAAGTTTTCTTATTTCTGGTAACAGGCCATTCTTCGTAAATTTCCTCTTTCATGAATTGCTTTCTCTATCTTCTACAATCTCACTACAATTCTCTGCAAAGCTAACATAATCAGTAATTAATTCTCCTAGGCACCACCAACATCGGCTTGGAACGGTGAGTTGCTTGGGTATACAGTGTGGTGGTGGGCGTCAGCTGACGGATCACTATCTGGTGGAGCGAACGTTGGTATGGAGTTCGCCACCGTTAGAGGACAGATCACCAAGTATATTATTGAGGGATTGGAACATTATACTAGGTAATAATTTGTCTAATAATAATAATAAAATCTATATGTCGCCTTTTCACCTAAGTAAAAGTTCAGAACTGTATTACAAGGTCACAAAAAGAAATAATCTTGTTTTAATATTGAACTGCAACTAGATCCGAACAATAGATTAATTGGCTGGAATTTTCAGGTATTCCGTAAGTGTTAGAGCTTTTAATAGTGCAGGCGCCGGGCCCGCTACTGCCCCAGTCAATACACTGACACAGGAAAGCGGTGAGTTTAAATACTTCACAGTTTGCTAAAAAAGTCACAGATACTTAAATAAAGTATACATTTATTTTTATTTTTACTGGAACGTTGGTTTCAACAACTCGCAAATGCTACGTTGTCGATTGACTTCTTTTTAGTTTGCACTAAAAAGTAAAGAGATTTTCTAATTTTTTTTATATTTAGTACCCTCGGAAGGCCCGAGAGCAGTTCGGTGTCGTGCGGTGTCTCCCCAAAGTTTAAAAGTGGAATGGTCTCCGCCTCCCGCACACGCACACCACGGAGCCCTTCTTGGGTACAAGCTGCTCTATCGCCCAGAACATAGTGAGTATAGTTAGGCTTTATCTATTTCCATTAGGTGTAAGACAAGAGCGCGAGCGGTTGGAAATTTTGCCCTATTGCCCTATTGCCCTATTTACAGTTCGTACAATCTTACATTACTTTTCAGTGCAGCTTATTATGTAAATTAGCATTTACACTGCACTAAATATAATTATATGTTTTTTTTTTATTTTAGCACTATGTTTTTCAAAGATTACTCACTCCCAGAGATAATGATCCCACCGCAAATCTATATTTCACACTACGGCATTATATATTGTATGCTGGACAGTTCCCTTTTGAATGGTGACGGTATCGGAATGTAATATTTCAAAACCTATGTTATACCTATACCTATCGCCAAAACTTTCCGAAATAACCATTATACTTGTAATAGACGTCGTAAAGATAAGTTTATTAGATAAGTAATTGTGTTTTTAGCTATTGAAATGGCGCGGCGTTCAAATGAGGAAACTTTTGTTATGCTTTTGTTGCTATCACTTTTGTTCAATCTTTCTATGAAAGTTATGGTTTTGAAAGGAAGTAAATACTTTGAGAAAAGCTTTCTGCGTTCTTTGCAAGTTTGGCGAGCGTACACTTCAATGCCATTTAAATGAGCAATCCAAGCTGAGCGATGGCAGTTGTTTGTCGGCAGCGACAGATTGGCTAGAGTGGGAGGTGCGCGGGGTGGGACTCGGGTCAGCGGGTGCGGAGGTGAAGCGGGTAGCGGGCGTCGAAACGCTCCTGCTCGCACTTAGACCACACATGAACTACACGATACAGGCGCTTGCGTATACCGCGGCGGGTGACGGCGTTCCCGCTCATCCTATACATTGCACCACACAGCAAGATGGTATGTCTTATTTTTTACTGCGTACTAGATTCAATTGCTTGATGTATTGATACACATTGAGTACTAATGATTGGAATTGGATTGTGAGAAATCCTCTAATTTCTGTTGCTTTACTATTGACTGATAGTTCACCTTAACGATTTATTCATTTAACAATATGACTAATTTACGTATCATTTAAGACATTTTAATTGTCCGTCGTGTAGTGCCCGGGCCACCGGCTGCTGTAAAGGTTGTGGCAACATCTGTGACGTCATTGGCCGTAAGCTGGTTACCGCCGACCAGACCAAATGGACCACTCTTGTACTACACTGTGTTCTATCGTGAGCTTGGACGGTAAGTATTTTTGAAAAATTTGATTCTGACATATTTTGGACATATTATGGATTCCTTGATATTTAATAGAAGAACTTAACATCTCTCTAGATTATGAAGTTGGCTGAACTCGTAACTTATTTAGTTATAATTTGATAACTCCATAAAAATTAGGTACCTACCTACCTACAGCGGGAAGTGATAGTAAGATTATCACCAAGACTGAATTAGCTTAGACTAAAGAATAATACCTACTTAATAATTCGGTGTGTCTTGGGTGCTATGAACTGAACACACACAAAACCTAAACGATGGTGCAGTAACTAAGAATTATTGTCACAGGGATCGGCCACCGCAAACCACTACAGTTCAAGCCGAAGACACTGAGTTCACAGTGGGTCTGGGTGGTTCCACTGAACTGCGGTCGCTGTCAGAAGGCGCCACGTATGAGGCTTGGGTGGCGGCTCACTCTGCCGCTGGGGAAGGGGAGCCCTCCGCTCCACAACCAGCCACAACTACCTCGAGAGGTTTGCTTTATTATGCATTTGTTTCATGAAGGAAAAATTCAATTAATAATAATAAAAAAAAAACATAAAACAAAACGATGAAACAAAATTTCGAGGCAAAATTGAAGTTGTTCATAAAAAACCTGTGCCCAGTAGTAGAAAGACAATGATGATGTTATGTTATTGAGTCATATTACCACAAATGCTATGATATTATATTTAACTCTATATGTTTATTATTGAGAGGAGATTAAAGTTTGCACCAACCGGATGTCAAGCAGAGCGAGAGAGCAACCTACAGTTTTACTAGTGATAAGTACAGACAGAGCGTCTTGGCAATGACATAGACGTAGAAGCGATACTAACATCCTTTACACCGCATACCACGATGGCCACAGAGAGAGACGTGGATAAGATGCAACGGTAGTGAGCTCTACATTACATATCACAATGTTACACCAACAGCGGCGGTGCGCGTGCTATCGTTCGGCGTGTGGGCGGCGGTGCGGTGCGGGCGCGCGCTGCGGCTGGCGTGCGCGTGGCGGGGCGAGCCGGCGCCGCGCGCGCGCTGGCTGCGTGCCGACCGACCCGTCACGCACGACCCGCGCGCGCACCTCACGCCGCACGGACACCTCGCTATACACGGTCAGCATCGATTCATCTTATTGTAAATTGGTTTCTATATATTAAGTGTAGCTACTGTA
Source organism: Ernsta delagoae (assembly GCA_018230765.1). Taxonomy (NCBI): domain Eukaryota; kingdom Metazoa; phylum Arthropoda; class Insecta; order Lepidoptera; family Hesperiidae; genus Ernsta; species Ernsta delagoae. The sequence continues at coordinate 14,367 of DWBH01000118.1, forward strand.
ACACCTACCTACCTACTTGTCTTACTGTCACGTAAGTGCAGCTACTTACCTTGATTTTTATGGTTTTTAAAAATGGATAAGTAGCTACATGACAAAGACGTGATTATTTTTCTGTAGATATAAATGTAGGTAACATTCATACAGAAAACTAATACCTAACTAACCTACATCCTTCTTCTGTTTTTGATAATAAACTAACATTATTTTCGTAATAAAAAGTAAGTATTTACCTATAGAAAGAAGTTAAAGAAAATGTTTTTGCAAGTGTATTTGCTTTTGAAGCTTGCGTTCAAACAAATTCCCTCATAATTGTGTTTGCTTTTTCCAAAGCACTTCGTAAATCCTACTTAATATTACATTTTAACAGAAGTGGACGCGTCAACAAGCGGCAACTACACGTGTTCAGCGCGGAACGCATACGGCTCTGAAGAAGTCACATATAGAGTGGAATGCGCAAATCCGCCGTCAGCTCCTACCCTTACCCTGGAACATACGACACATAGAGAAGCGAAGCTTAGCTGGAAGACTACGCATCACCCTTCTGCACCACCGCACGGTAAGATTTTGTGTCATCATCATCAACCTTGGATAGACGGATTCTGACGGATGGAGTTAAGTCTACCACGCTGGCTAAGATCACGCACGTACCATGAAGTACATCATATCAGATATAAAAAATTTTCCTCAAGCTGTTTCATTTAGTAATGTTTTGTTGATAAAACGCTCAATACATTTGAACCCGGTCTGTTAAAGTATAAAACAAACCAATGTCATAGATCCAACCTATACATGTCAGATCGAGCTCGACGGAGCGTAGAGGGCATTCCACTGCAGCATAAAGATATGAAATGTATATCATAGGAAATCACACACCAGCCCTCGAAGTTGCGCAGTGTATGACGTTACTTTTGATTTGCTTCTCAAATATTCTATATAGGCTTCACAATCTGGTGGGTGCGTGTGCGCGACGACAGCGTGGACGGCTCGGAGGCAGGGTCCCGAGGGGAGGAAGAACGGAGGTTGGAAGCTGGGGGGGAGAGCAGCAGCGTAGTATTGCGTGCCCTCTCGTGTGGAGCGACGTACTCCGTGAGGGCAGTCGCTCACTCCAGAGCTGGACCTTCTCCATCTTCCGCTGCCTTGGTGGTCAGGACGAAACCTCCAGGTATATGGTTCACACCATTTTAAATTTCACAG
>DWBH01000119.1:0-15558 GCA_018230765.1 Ernsta delagoae
CTGCAATTAACTATTTACATTACACTAGCTTATTGTATGGCAAACTTTGAAACACCTTTTTATTCCTTACCAATAATATTTATCATATTAAATTTCAGCCTTACCCGGGCAGTGTTTTGGGTTATGCGTTGTTATTCTCTTAAAAATGGAGATTTGCGGGCATAGGTAAAGAGATTTTTAAAAGCTAATCTTGAGGTACTGATCCATACATAAATCTGGCTGTTTATCGGTCCTTCAAGGGAGACCCACAAGCCGGATCTTAGTTTCAAACTTAAAGTCAGTTCTATATTATGTTACGAACAAACATAAGTTTCTAGCATAAGTTCTAGAATTCAAGTTTCAGTTTGTCTTACAAAGTTTTGAGAAATTAATTTTGTTTGTCGCAAAGACGAAGATTTATGTACATTACATACTGTGTTACGTAAACTGTAATACAGAAGGTACTGTAACTAAAGTATTAAGATAAACACTGAGCTGAGAGAAGAACAGAGAAAAGAAAGCATAGATAGTTCAATAATGAAAGGATACCTTCTTGTAGTACCTACCTCTACAGCAAAAAGTGTAGCAATTTGCTAAAAACTTACAGCAAAGAATTTGGCATCCTCATCATACAATAGCCACCTAGATTGATGCCTGCAGGAATTAACCCGACATCTCCGCCAACCTTGTGTATTTCACGTTCCGCTGCTCCTCGGCTCTGAACCATCACCTGTAGACACATAAACGATTAAGTAGAAGGTTGTACCAACAAGTTATAGAAAATATTGTGTAAGTCTACATTGAATAATAATATCTGATTTATTAGAGAAAGGATATGATAAATTATTAACTATTGCGAGATATCTATGACGAGTTCATCCATAATTACTTACACCAATATAAAACTTACATCTATCATTTGAGCATCAAAATTACTAGTCTCTACTGCATCCTGATATTCTTGTCGAATATTGGCGTAGCGCTCTGTAATATAAATAATATTATTCTTAAGGACTTTATTCAGGTATTCTCTTTTTAATTTTTATTTTAAATACCATGGAAAACCTAAAGATGTAGTAAAAACGTGGATGTGACAAGACTTTCTCAGGACTTTGACTATCTGCTAGACTAAACAATGTATAACTTTGAGAGTTACCATCGAGTTCGTCCATAACATCAAAATGTTTCTTAGAATCAAGTGTTATCCAGCACTGCTCATCTTGTTTTATATCTCGGCGCCCGCTTTTAGAGAATGATTTCCCAATTTTGTATTCTGAAAGCAATATAAGCATGTAGCTACATCATTATATTCACGAATATGACAACTTTTTTATTATTCTCATAATCATTACAAATATAGTGAATGTTATATTAAATAGGTAGGTACTTACTTTTACCAGAGGCATTTTGTATATAAGAATAACTCAAATCTATTGACAATATCACAAATAATATTGAAAGCGTAGTAAATGTACCATTGACGATCATATCGATATAAATGTTTACCTCAATTCCTTTCTGTTGATTGAACTGTTTTATTTACCTAACTTCAAATTTATTAAGATAGCGGATATTAAAAGCCAATTTTAATTAACTTTCAGCGCCAAACGGATAATTTGAATTATACCCACTGACTGATAACACTGATAACATTTGAAAAGGTTTGGCAACATGAAATTTATTTAAGAAAAGAAAAGATATTATGTTCAATAACGTATTCCGAATTCCTACAATTTGTAAAACATGACGATGTTATTTTAATAAAAATATGAACGCTTGTACAATGAAAAAAAACGTTCTTAGCTTTCAACTACAGTTCATTTTTTATTTTTCTTGAAGGAATACTTTGAATAACTACGAAATATTCCCAAGATACCCAACCACTAACATTTATGCTAACGTAACGTTAAGCTCCACTCCTATAGTACAAATTTCATTAGATAGTAAAAAGTTTATGTTAGGTATGTTGGACACAATATATTTTAAGTATATAGCTACCTACTTATATTTTTTTAATTTACATTATATAACAGCCTTGAACATGCATATCATTTTTTAACATACTTAGGTAAACATCTTTTGCCATATATTGCAGACTGGAGTTGTTTTGATGTAATTCTTTACTATCATGTGCACAAAGTCTTAATCTCATCTTATGAGGGCGTTGAAGAGCGACAACAAGTGTCATAGATTCTTCAGCGACCTTTCAGTTTATGTTAAGTGCCTATTTATTTCTTATCTAAACTGCAATGTATTGGTTTAGTCCAGACATGAGCATAAAAGTTACAACCAATTAATTTTGCCGTATATTGCCAATATTCTTGGAAAATTCAAGTGTCATTTTATAATGTTAGTTTTCTGAACAATTTCTTAAGCGTCAAAGCGAATATGAACATTTTTTTTGGTCTAAATATAATAATTTTGTGTAAGGTTGAAATTATTTTTGCTGATGTAGGAAATAAAATAAGCGAATATTTTAATAGCGGTAAGGAATGAAAAGCTAAAAATATAAAATGTTAAACCAAAGTTACAATTAAGAAAGGGCATTGTTCAATCGGCATTGAATTCTCTCATTGTAGATGCTTTTAAAACGATACAATCTCAATGGCAAACCCAGAGGAAATCTTTTGAGAATGCAATAAGTTTGGTAATATTGAAAAGTAGCTAAAGTAAAAGTGATGTTAAATGAACAATGTTTGTTATTCTTAAGTCAAGGATTTTTTTAAAGATTCTGGAACAAAACTATGGCCGCAGAGGGATGAACGTGTATGTAAGAAAATTAGAAAACCCTCTCAAGATTTCGGAAGGGCTCTTCTTTTGCGACAATATTGTTGATGTGTATGTGTCTTTATATACTTTTACAAAATTAAATGAATCTTGGCGCCCAATAGAATATTAATCGCTAAGGTAGTAAGAAACAGATAAAAACAACACATGCAGGTAAAGATATTACGAGTAATTATCTCATCTGGTTGTTTAAAAAATGCAACTTATCAAGATGTAAACTATTGAATTAAAATCTAGACATATGAATGGTGGACAATTTTATACATTAAAAACATTTAATTCCATTTTTTCAGTCTTTTCTCAGACTTGTACTTACAAGAGCTACCAAATTTGATAGCAACAGACGTAACACTTGCGTTGGCCTCTAACTATCTTCATCTCGAAGCCAAACTTAGCAAAATGATTATCCGCACAAGTTACTTCTTAATCAGGGATCAAACGGAGATAGTATTTACGGCAAAGGAGCAAGATTCGTTACAAAACTCCCCATTTTCCTTTCAGCAAGTTCAGCATCATGGCAAAGTAACGTTAGTATCAAAAATCTTCACTAAATAGGTGCGGTAGTTTTATAGGACCGCTGGCCACCGGAATCTGAATGGTCCATCCCATCAAGTAGGTCTGTAGGTACAGTATTAGATACATTGTCCTTATTGAATTTGGATGTAAATTTCTACAGGTTTTATCTGAAAATCTCTAATTCAGATTTAAATAATACCTCATACATATTTATTGTATCTCATACATACATATAGCGACATTCTTTGGTTATAATTTTATATCACAGTATTTCATTATGCTATTGTGTCTCCGTTATTTAAAATTCCATAAATGTTTCAGCATTATAGCTGATGATTGCAGTATAGAAGGTTACACTATTACCACTTTAAGGGCACAAAGTGTTAACTTGGGTCTCGATACGTTCAAAGTTACTAATTGCAAGTTCACTATCGAGGTAAGCGTATTGGTTGGTGCTACAATTATTTTATAATTTGACTAATTAATTTATGTATTTTCGTAAAGGGATATTAATTCCTCTGTTTTAAGAATTAAGTCAAATTTCTATTGCAGATATATTCAGAAGGAATTGGTTCGCCACCTGTCATAGCACCATACTTCTCAGAAGAGCAAGGTAAAGTCTACGATTTAAATTATAAACAATATTTTTATTTAACGTTTTTGAGTATAGAAATTTGTTTTTGATTAAGGTGAATTTCTTGAAAGAATGCTTACAAAACCTTTACGAGCCGAGATGATGGCAAAGTTACAAGCGACTGTTTTTACTTATGTCAATACTAGCTCAATCTTTGGACAAAAACTGCCCGAAATATGGTATGCGTTTCATTATGTCTGCTTTTAATAAATCCATCGTATTTAATTATATTAATAATGTTTGTGTTACTATTTTTTGTTCAGTTCCCGGCAGAAGGATATATTTAAACAAACTGCGAATTTTATGGACGTAATTGTCAAAAATTTTACACATAGCATAATCAAAGATAACCAAGGCATAGTACAACTGAAGCCTATGAAATTCATGAAGGACAAAAAGGTAACGTGTGCGTAAGTGGGAAAGTTTTTTTACTTAAGTTGTAAACAACATCAATTACCTATAATTTTTAGTGTCTCGATGGCGCTTGCCGGATAATTGTAACATTGGTGGATACGATTTTATATGGACTGGATACAGCTTATGCTTCACACTCTGGAGGACCATATAAAATACACACAACGAAAGTAGCCGAGGAAATAAGATTTAGCACTATGCAGGTGTGTAGGTATATTTTTTTACAAGTAGCGCAATTTCTCGTTATTGTGTTGCAAGTTTTGTTAGTGTCGCAAAAAAGAAGCAGAAGTTTTTTCCTCAATTTTTTTACATTTCTATTTAGTCAAATTAAGTCTTCTAAATAGTACCGAAGTGAAGTTTTTGTGGTTTTATGAAGGTGCGAGGCAAGATTAATATAGACAACTCGACAGTAATCGGAGAGCGTGCCTTTGCCGTAGAGCTAAGAGACGTTGCAGTAAATGTTGAAATAAAAGCAAAATCAAGTTCAAAGGCGTTGAGACCATCTAAAATCGATTTTATAGGTTGGAGGTAAGTAAAGAACAATATATTATTAATAAATAGTAGAAAAGAGAAAGTAAGCTGAATTATTTGTTAGATAATTTAATAATGAAATACCAGTAATAGTTCAGAGTAAACCGCGTAATTAATATTAAACAACAAATATTGTTCACTTTTCCAGGACTATCGAATTTTCAATGATAGGATTTGATACATATGATAGTAGGAGGATGATTGCACAGTCATTTATCAACGGACATTTACTAACTGAAATACCAAAAATTTTACTGGATCATTTATCCAAATTATGTAGCAACGACAAGAACCGAAAAGTGCACATTTCAGAAACTACTATTGCAGACCAAATTTCTAAACAGTCTGATAAAATTAAGGACAAGGATGAAGACAGTTTAACAGAAACAACCGGTAATGAAATAGTTGATACAAATGAGGAGACAGAGTAATTAAACAGAAGTAGATACTGATTACACATAGATATAAGCTCTTTGTAAAGGAAAAATACCTGACAAATATAAATATAAATACTTCAAACAAACAAACGATTTTAAATCACACTTTATTCATTCTTTCAGTTGAGCAGAATTTAATATGAAAGATCTCTGGTTAACATTTTTATCAGTAGGAAACATTTTATGTTTCCGGGTGAATTTGACAGTAGTGGTCTAGTAGTTCCGTAAAGTGTACTGCGTAAATTTGAGAAGTGATCAATTAACGTGTTTTATTTCCGACCCTAAGCAAACAGCCGTTCATTGGACGTGGACGCGGCGTCGCTACATTAACCAAGTGTCAACATTAGCTATTCATCCCCCAGTACTTGCTTATATTCATTTGAAATCACTTACCTACGTTAATTATTGAGCTATCTACTGCATTAATAATATTAATTATATAATAACACCTATAGATGAATTATCTTTTCACATTGCAATATCCACATCACTTACTTACTACGAAGTAAGATACATTGTACCTATACGAAATGGTCGAAACAAAACAGTAACTCAAAAAAGTTTGCACTGTAGCTTTTAATAAACACTTCGATTACAGATCATTACACCGGTTTGTATATAATACTATCCTCATCTTCTATATCAATAACATTTTCTTTATCATCGTTATTTTGTTCTGAATTTGGTGCATCGTCGTTTATAGGCTTCAACTTTCTAGAAAATCATGAAATAAGGTTTTTCATTCAACTATTTTTAAGTAGATTGTATGTTATTTATATTCAAATAAACTATAACCAATGAAATCAGACTTATCTAAGGGATTTGTACCACCGTATCCATAACGTTAATACTCTGATAGATTGAATGGTTGCTTTAATTAAATAAATGACATAAGATTTGATACATCGGCAGTAATAAGAAGGGCAGTGAAGCCTGCCCGGGATAATATTAAGTTCTGCTGTAATTTAATTATGAACTAACCTCTCTGGAATATTATCAACACCTTTGCTGTTATCTGGGTGAAGAGATTCCATTTGTCTTTCTCTGTATTCAATTACATTTGGCTCTACATTTTGGTTATCGTTATCTTGTTCTTGTTTGAAAAAATAATCTTCAGGTTGTTTTGTGTACGATTCGTCAGTAATGTCATTTAAAGGTAAAAAATTTCGCATAATTATTTCTGAGCTGCCGATCTGCCATATTGTTGTTGGTATCGATATAGGAATTTTTGACAGTCGCCTTATGGATGGTAAAGTACTTGTGTGTAATTTTGTCTGTATCTATAAAGTACACTTTAGTAAATAGAGAACTATAGAATAGAGATAAAATAATAAATTAAAACGTATATAGTACAGTTACAGTCAGAAAGGCTGACTCATAAAAACTTAATTTTATCCATTTTATGAGAACGTTACTAATTTCATTTATAAATATTGCTAGAAATAATTTGTTTATTAAAAATCTCGCCAATTTTACCTTTTTATGATTTATTTGTTCTGTCTTATCAATATTCAAACTTTGATCTCCAGAATATTTTGTAAGTTTTCTAGCATACTCTTGTTTATCAATATCTTTTAACCATCTGTCTGAGAGAGGCTTCGAATTTTTATCTATAATGTCTCTCTCCTCATAATCTGAATTGAAAAATAACGGGCTTCTAGTTTTCAATCAAATATACCTACATTATAACAGCTAATATAAAACGTAACTTTTCTCGTGCAGTTGAGTAACAATATGCTGAAGTTCCATTCACAAATCATTGAGGAAATAAATAATAGATACTCACTCAATCAGATAGACCTACGTAGATAAAGGAAGGTACAGGTTTACCATCATAGTTTTCGTTCTCCATTCTTCTGTAGCTGCTGTCTACTAGGTCGGGATTCTCGTTAAATTGACCACGGCGCAAGTACACTGTCACATTGGATTCTGTAGTAGATAATATTTTATATAAATAACAACAACCAGGCTGATACACAAATTTCAATAATATTGGGAAAAGTGTTCTGGAGAACTATGTTTTTAGATACACCAATTGATAAATAAAAATAATTAAAAAGATAGGACTTCTTGAAATTTGCAACTCAATTGTCGTTAGGAACCTAAATAAATAACCTCTTGTTTTTATACAGCGTTAAAAACTCTTCCTCTTGTATCCTTGACTTTCTCTTCTAAGGAGGAAGATTTTTCAATATTGAAGCTAATTGTGAGTGCCTAATTTAATTTCGTAAAGGGTATAGGTACCTACGTACGCATAAACCTAACACAAGTTAGTACCTTGGACGTCACAGATTTAGACTAAAAGTTAGAAGTACCCAAATATTTTTTGTTTGAAACTTTCATGGTTATTGCAGGTCGTACGTGAGGTCTGAAACATGATTCTGTACTTAGAGTAATTTGAGCGTATTTCCAACTCCATTTCAGTTCCACTTTGTGATGGTGTTATCTGAATTAATAATAAATTTTGTGATTGTATCCACATGTTTATTTATTTCAGCGCTATGTTTTGTGAATGGTTTTAGCAGTTGAAACATGTTCTCATATTATGTCCATTAAAATAAATACTTGTTTTTGAATACTTATTTTACATGAGCTTTAGGATCTGCCCAAAGTTTTACTGTAAAGAATTTAAGCGGTCTTTATACTATGTAATTAAAAGCATCGTACCTAGCAGTTCAACGGAGTGTGGTGGCTTACGACCTTCATTGACATCTTCCAAGCTCGTCTTCAATAAGCAAAATACACTTTCGCTTTTAATTTTTACTAATATGAAAAACTAATATATATTCAAACTAACTGGTGAGGGTAATGAATTCAGCCAACGAGTAGTTGTATCCGTATGCGACACCAGCGATAGAGGTGACGATGAGGCCACAACAAATCACGCACACAGTGCAACAAGCCAGGCAGAATGTGATGGTTCTAGAATCAAAAAGACGAAGTGTGCTTGAAGATTTAGGTTTTGACATTCTATACGACAACAGTGTTATATAGCTTTCTAAAACTTCGAAGCTGCTTAAGTATGTATTTTCCCTAAACCTTAACGATTCGATTTATTTGATGTTACAGACTTTACAAATAGCTAAGTACGAAGCTATCATTAAAAAATAAAACCATTTCATATTTGGCATCCTCCCAGCTCTTTTAGCCCTACCACGGACCGGAGCACATACCGATATACCTATAACATAACAAGCTTAACCCGTGTTGGCAAAATAGTCAACCTATTGTATGCAAAGCTGCTCAATCACTCCTCAGCATAGATGAGTGGGCAATCTTGTTAATCTTTACTCGATGGGGTTCGGCTTCAACGTGCTGATCAATTTGGTGTATATCTAATAAAATGGTAGTGCCTATACCTATTGATAGCATGTTCTTTAAGAAATAAGCGAACTTGATTGGGTTCACAAAATTTTAAGCCGATCGAGATGAAGTCACAAATTTTGACTGAAGTAGGTATAGGTACGAGAAGAGCTTATCATATTAGGTCTTGTATCTTTTCAGATTTTCTAAACATTATTTCCATAAAATATAAAAAATAGCCTCTGAAACTAAATATAGGTACTTATAGTATTAGTATAGTAGGTATTTGCAAAGCAGAAAAACAATAATTTATGCTAATTAAAAAGCAGCATAGTATATGTTAGGTAGATAATAAAAAATGGCACATTCACAAATAATAACTATTACCCTAAATTAACGCGCTTTGTAGCTAAACTTACTCAGAATGAAATTATATAATAACGAAAAAATAACAACTAGGTACCTTTGCACCAAATCTAAGGTCCAGAAGAAGCAGTGGCAAACGTAGCACATAGGTATCACGTCACGTCATTTACGTAGAAAACGATAAGTTTTTATCATTTATGTGACATTCGAGAGATATTCTGGAAACTAAAAAAGTTTGACTAAAGTACATACGTACTTAGCTTATAAGTAACCACATACTTAGATTGTTAAGTTCTTTTTCATGACGAATGTAGATAGACAACATTAAAATCAAACATTTAATTTATTTACTTTCCTTTAGAATTCCATCAATAATCTCTAATATACTATCTATTTACTAATACTTATTTACTTATACACAAGTGGAAAAATATTACTATACAAAGTGAAATACATAGATATCTAAGGTTTTCAGTAGTTCTTTACAAGACAGTGTTCAAAACATAAAACTGTAAATTAGATTTCATAAATGTGTCTAGACGCTGTTATGTTTCTTTAATAAGCGAGTAAGCTTAGCAAACTGCATGAACACGTGTTAAATTTCATAATTCACACCCTATTCTGTTGTATATACTGTTGCACCAAACACTAAGTGATTTTTTTTTACAAAACATAAAGTAATTACTTAGCTTCTACTTAATATAATAGATTGTATATTATGAGTAGCTAATTGATTTGAAGGAATTGTCCTATTATTATGAAATTTAATATACTTACAAACATTAATTTCCCAGAATAATACGAAAAAGTTTTTTATTCTGAACTCAAACTGGTTCACTTTCGATTTAATTTCCTAGACTAAGGGCCTCTTATTCCCCAATTTCCAAATAAGGTTCCAAACAAACTTTTCAACTTTTAAAATAACTGTTTATGTTTACGTTATTTTTACATGCAGGAAAAATAAATTTAACCAACGAAAAATTTACTTGGGACTCACTTAAAAGTTGTGAAACAGGAACTAACTTAAATGTATGGCATGATAAGATAAACGCTTGAACGGGCCAATACAAAGTGGCGCTCATAGCGCTCATAGTGGAATATCGGTTTCCCTGTATTGTACTAACGCGACGGGAGATTCTTTTCAAAGGCCCCCGTATGAACCTATTGTCCTCGATTTTCACGGTTTATAGCCCTCTTTTGTCAACCCTTTCCAATATCTTGTAACAATTACGACATTACCTACTAACAATTTGTACCTTTTTACGACTTCAAAAAGGAAATGGTATATACCGAAATCTATTTTAGTTGTAAGTAAAGTAATATAATAGACAGTGGGTAAATAGTGCTAAGGCCCCATTTTTTTTTATCCTGCAGATGGCAGACAGCCAGACAGTGCTTATTCGACAGATAACAAAGTTTTGCATTTTCCAAACGTCAGATAGGCTTGTTTGACGAATAACTTTACTAATTGGTAGCCAATTATGAATCACATAAACAGGCTGGTAACTAAATTCGTAGGACGGTAATTGGATCTTTTATCCGGGGATTGAAAAAACGGCCTTTTAAAAGAGAAAAATGAAATGTTTATTTCTAATGAAAATCATTGTACATAATTGTATTCTATAGGCAGCTAGACCTATGTAGAAAATTTATAGATACCTACTAAAGTCTACCCCCAATAGTATAGTGACTTAAATCATACTACATTTGTTAGGTAGTACAAGTACCTAGGTAATAAATAATTCAAACTCCAAGTCTAGTTCAAACAGCGAGCTCGTTACGTTGCCTTAAATAGACTAACATTTTTATCGTCATGGGATTCCCAAAATACGGAATGAATAGAATATTGAACAAACACTATTAGAAATGTATAGCCTAACGTAATTTGACATAGCTTAAGGACCCATTTCATCATCTTTAGGTTTTCTTTCTCAATATATAACGATATCTAATCTTCAGGTCAGATATCGTTGTAGGTAGGTATATTTAGAAGTAATTTAATATTATTAATATTACGCAATATGCAATAAAGTAACAGATATTTTCGATTACCATTACAGTGTAGTGTAGTGTAGTGTTTCCCTTTAAGAATCAGACTTATTTATTTATTGATGCCTAAACTTAATTATCGTAAAACGAATAAACTATTATACTACTACTATTAATACTACTATCGCTTGAGGTACCCATTTTACTACTGTCTTTTATATAGGCACAATCCCTTTATTCAGCGTCAGCGAGAAAATAATGATAAAAAATTAGATACGTAACAAGTTAGTAGGGATCTTATAGTATCTATAATATAATTATATAAAATACCTATTGTGCTATAGCAGTTAGTCCGTTCAGTAATTCTGTTAAAAATTGGCAGAAAACTAAAAATTATTATTAATTAATTTTTATGCAAACTTTGCAATGATTGCTCGGCTCCTTAAAATGGTCAAAATGGCACAGATTCAAAAATTATTAATATTTTAAATTAAAATTAACAAGATAGCGAAATACTAACATACCAGCAAAGAAGCAAAGTTGCTTTAAATCTATGAACTGGTATCTATGAACTGCTTAATAGCTATGAAATACGATAAAACGAGTACCTAAATCATTAAATATGCACTTGAATAAACGAAAACGGGGTGCGTGTAAAGTGTAAACTGAAAACATAGCAGGTTGTTATTAATTTAAAGGGTCTGTCCCAACTCGAAGCAGCTGAAAGGTTACTTTTTACCCATACCATTTTCATATCGAACTTACTGGCGATGAAAACTCTCTGAACTGAATAAAATACAAAGTCTTGTTCTACAGAACAGAGCATAAGGTCCAAATAAACAATAATATTACAGCAATTTTACGCGTCTAAAAGGGTAACAGAAAGCTATTCATTGCGGAGGACAAAGAAGTACCTTCTATTATATAAAGCATGCTTACCAGCTTTTATGTATGAATCGTAGAAGTAACGTAAAGGAAAGTAATAAATAAATAAGTTGTTGGTAGTCGTAGGATCATTTTATATGACAGGGTTGACAGTGACTTACCATGTGACATGTGAAGTTTTTTTTTCCTAAAATTTTCACGGCTTCGAACCTCTGTCCTTTCAGCCTGGTATTACAAGTGATACTACCGTAGAGATATAGAAGCGTCAAGTACCTATTTTTTTATAATGTTTATTTTTTTTCAATGAAGTCCTTTATGGTTTTTAAATGTAAAACTTGCCCTGAATTAACAGTAGCCCAGTCATCTGGTACCTAGCCTCCTATTAATTGACCAAATCACGCACAAGAGAAGGATCAAAACTTTTCAGTGATTAATTTTCTCAAAATATTTTGAAATTTACGATAGTACCTACGTGACCACGATGTAAAAACTACGTTATAAACTATTCTTTTCGTAGCGAGAAAACGGCACACATACTGCATATTTTCTGCCAAGAATCCGCGTGTATTTTGATTTTTCCGACGAAAATTGATAAGTGAAACATTTGAAATAGTATCGTAGTAGCCACTTAGTGATATGTAGGTAGCTTTTTAGTAGCTCGTCGACTTTCAGTCGAGACTCGCGTAGAGGTGACGGTGGTCGCCCGCCCGCCCTACGTAGCGCGCTCTCGGCTTTTCCGTCATTCGAAACCAACAAGTTAAAACAATTTTTAGTGGAATAAAAACAGCTGTAACTTAGTGGAAAGTTCGTGTTGAGTGCTCCGGTATTTAAACTCTGCGGATTGCGTTTACTTCTCTTGTTAAGGTAATGAAATTTATTGTTTTTTTTTGAAAAATTTATGGCACTAAAAATTATTTCTGAATGAGTGAGATTTTCTGAGTTAATAATAAGGACGGCAACTGTTTATAGGTAGATTGATAAATTTATGGTTTGATTTAAAATTCAATGATTATTAGTGACTCATTAATCATTGTTATTGCCCAATTGCCCAATAGGTACTTATATATGTTTTCACTCCGTAAGCACGTAGTAACAATAATTTATTATTCATAAATTCTGCAAATTGATTAATGGTCGTCAGCGCAGAAACGATGATTTATTTGTATGAAATAATAATAAATATCTTTATATAATACTATGTTACATGAAAATTAAAGATTTTGTAAACTTTAAGAAAACATCTTTCAATATATTATGTAATTATGTATATTGTTCAGGTACCTAATTATTTTGATATTTTTTTTGATATCTTGTTTTTTTTCCCTCACTTAGATCTCTATTGATTTAGTACTTAGTTGTTTTTCTACAATAAATCAGTAAATACGTTATAATAGAAATTGATAATACAATATTACCAACTCTAAGACGGAGAAGAATTTTTTTAAATCCGAAAACAATTTCAAAATGGCTGAACCCATTTGGCTAATGTAGGTTATGTACGTTATGGTTTCGTATAAGCGTTGTGCCAACTTTGGGTCTACAAAATGAGCTTGTGTTTGAATATTTCGTAAACTATGGGTTGCAGCAAAAAGATATTTGTGTTGGGTTTAACGAGGTTTATAAGTTTAAAATATTACAATATTCAAGTCCGTTTTTGTAACGTAGGTACAAAAACGTTTTCCACACTGTTGTTGAAACTTTGTTGAGCTCAGATTTTAAAGCATTTTTAGGGAAACTAAACTTTACTGTAGATTAAGTATATAGGACCATAAAAAAGTAAATTACACCGTAATAATTTCATAAATCGTTTCATATATGATATTCATATATTCATATAGGTATAATATATTTATAATTTCCACAAATATAGGTTGGTATATGTATACTTATATATATATTACAAAGGTCTTACAACAATAGGTAACGTCTCCTTGCCATATTGGTATGCACTATGGGTAATGGGTATGCATATATTATAGTAGATTATTTTATATACAGGTATACAGCTATTATTTTATAAAGATGAAATATATAAGCTGAACATCTTTGTCATCGAGTTTGATTACGTTAGGAATTATCTGTCATGTTGTCTTCTCTAGGGAAGACCCCAGGGGAGAAAACAGATCTACGAAAATGCGGGCGTTTTCGCATATAACTAAAATATTTCACCAATAGTAGGTAACTACCCCTCACCAAATATCAACGAAACAAAGATAAGAACGTCAATGCCACAGAATCATTTCGATAGGTACCGATCCTACATCGCATGTTGCATGGAATCATTGTATTCATCTTTCAGTATTAGATATTCCCCTCACAAACAACGTATAGCTTACAAACCATCCGTTTTATTGATACCTACATAATCTTATATACCATATAGCTATATTATGATATGATAGATAATATATTATGATAACTATGTAATAGGTTCACCATGCTCTACTGCACTGTATGTCAAATTGTTATACAAATACTAATTATTACTTAGCTAATAATTAGTATTTGTATAACATCTTGCTTACATTTTACATAATACCATGGGATTATTATTGTAAATATGTATATGATATCAGTAAATATTATGATATCAGTTAAGGTTTGTTTTATTAGTAGAATAAAATAAGGTACGCTACTGGTGGTTGACATCATCTGGGAATATAAAAACGATTTGCACACAATTTCTATAGATGATGCTTTACGAGGCAATCCCATGCGATATCTAGGTGCGGTTGTGATTTTTATGTGCTCGCGACTTTGTTTGCATAAAAGACAGCATTGACAGACAGAAATACCTAACAATATAAAGTGATATGTAGCTACCTATGTAGAATACTTCCCACTCTAAAAAATATTTAAAGAACAAATTACCTAATGAAAGCGATGCTTTTCGTCTCCAATTGTAAGTTGTGTGTAGATTACATTGTCATAAAAGCTTGAATTTTTTAAATGCATAGAACTTAATATATGGAGCGTACCTACTTAGACATAGTTTAAACAAAGGTTTTCTTTTAACAATGCACGATGGATGATGAAGCGTTATGGTGTAGGTACCTACAGATCGATTTACTATAAACATAAATTATAACGCGTAATGTTATGTAGCACATTGATAAAAGAGGTCGACTTCAATAAGTCTGACGTTTTGCAGTAGGCTGCGTGTCTACTGTTGCTGTAAGCTACGTTTTTCTGAAGCAAATGTACGAGGGCGCGCCAAGCCGCTTGCAAATAAACTTAGATATAAATAAATCTAACTTAACCCCCGTTGACATGCCTTCTGTCACAAGCTTTCTAAAGATTTATTCGAAGATTATTTTTATGGATTGAATAGTTTGCAATTGTTTCGGTATTTTTGTCGAATAATTTTTAAGACTTGAAGTTCGATTTGCGAATAGTTGGTGCTTTTTAAAGGATGGTTTTAAAGGATGATTAAGACAAGAAAATTAACGGTTCAAAAGTAAATTTATGTAGGTATATAGATAGTTATAAAAAATAATGTTTGGAGCGCTGTACTAGGTACCTATACAACTTCTTATTTTTACTGAAATGAAGTGATAAATTGATTGTTGCTTCTTTATCGTAATCATGACAGTTAAGTTCTCACGCTCCTCAATATATTGGGCCAAGGACGTTAAAATTACGATGTACAGCACATTGATAAATGGGTATACCTGTCATAATCATACTACACACCTGGCTTTCTTCTTTGTAGCTAAG
>DWBH01000120.1:0-15552 GCA_018230765.1 Ernsta delagoae
GATTATTATTAAATCCAGTGTATAAGATAAGATAAGATAAGATAAACTTTATGGAAAACCATTACAGTTTTATACAAAGATTATGTGAATCCTCTGGTCCTCGATTTAGCCAAAACTGTATTTCCAGGACCAGCGTCTTCTCCCAATTGTTAGAATACAGTTTGTAATGTAAGAGAGCTTAATTATGTGTGTGTACTTTTTCCTACCTTTAAAAAAGGAGGTGTTTCTATATTTGTGTATTTTTTCACTAATATTATATAGTAATTTACCAGTTTACAATGTAATGCCAATACATACAACCAGGCATAATTATGACTACATATTATATTGTAAATTTAAAATAGTAACATAATGACAGTAAATATAAAGATAAAAATTCCATCTTACCATATACATAGTATAGTAATGGACCAGCATGTTAAATGTACTCTTTGATCACAAAAAAAGGAGTTGCTAGCAGAAAAAATAGCTCAAAATAGGTACCTGCTGCACTGCTTGGATGCATTTAGCTGCCTCAATAACATAATAATTGTTATTGGAATCAATAGCCTCACATATTAATGTTTCTATTGTGTTGCGATGTGACATGCAGTATTTTGGGAACCTGGAAATATGAAATAAAAGGCTATTATAATATAAGCTGATGTTAACAAGCTGATGTAGAATATTGTAGAGTTGCTATGGATTAATGGATTAGATATAAGAGACATGCAAGTAATTTATTTGAAGTATTGTATTTAAAACTAAATAAACACTTCAATTATCTATATTTAATCTTTTATATGTAAAAGTGATACAAACCAGGCTTAATAACTGCACTCTATATTAAGAATCAGTTAGTAAAATAATGAAATAGGAACCCTGAAGGTTTTAAGACATATTCATAAGACTTCAATTGTTATACTTGCAGAGTAATTAAATTAAAAGGTTATATTACCGGTTTATAACGTCCACTAAAGTGCGCAGACATTTGATATCAACGGAACTGTCTGTTTTCGACAAATTTTGGAAAAATGTGTTGACTGCATCTTTAACTGCTTCACTGTTATTGGGATCCACATTTCGCACTTTGTCTAAGACTTGCGCTGAAACGATAAAATGTGGTTTTATTTTAGGCGCAAATCAACCGGTATTTTCACAACTTGATCTAGTTTGTGTGTTCACTTACACATTTTGAGATTAGGTTAAATGTTGCGAATGAAACTTTAGTTCGTAAACACAATTTTAGCTTTCATATTTTAGTTTAAAAGAAAAGTAAATAGTGAATAATTTAAATAGTACACACGTGTAGGTAATAGAATAATTTTTATGTCAAATTGTCATTTTTGTCTTTTTGCAATTTTGACTCACGAAATGTCACTGTCAGATGTCAGAAAGAAATGTGGCACTGACCCTTCTTCTGATACAGCCGGGTAAAATAATACGCGTCACGTAAAGTAGCGGAAATAGCGGAACAGGCTCAAAAGATTAGAATTATGTTGACTCTGAGTGCAAAAAAGGGGTAATAATACTTACTACTTGTAAAATCCGTAAAGTCGCAAAGTTTATACAAGTTCATGAGCACTTACTAGAGCACATCATCATTTTTTTGATGTTGTTAGTGCTGCCCTATTTATGTCTGTGGTTGTGGTTTGTGGTTGTCGCTTGTCAGTTGTCACTTGTTTTTTGTTATAACTCATATGCCATTGTCAGGTGTTCTGTCTGCAGCTTTCCAGGTAAAGTCAAAGTCAAATATTTTTTTTTGTTTTAGTCCAAAACTACAAACAAATTGATTTTTATATTATGTTAAAACTTTATAATATTCAGAAAAAGGCGATATTATATAAATAAATGTATCATGGCATTTGCGGGATTCAGCGAAGAAGATCTGATGCGAATGAAACATGCAGAAACTGGGGCAACGACCGGTAAGTATTGCAATGCATGAGAATTTCCCATGTCTTAACTGTTCTTGTAGCGTTGGCGTTTTTTCTCTCAAATATGATGAGTGTTCATTTAGTATTTGATAAATTTTTCAAGTAATTCCTTGGTTATATGATCATATTTATAACATAATTATGTTTCTGCTATCTAATGGTAAGTCCTCTCCATAATATGTAAATAAAATTTCTAATAAGTGTGTATGTTTGAAACCTTATCAATTTAGATAATATTACCTATATTAACTAAAAAAAACAGGGTTACCTAAAAACAGGGTATTGTTATAAATGTTTCAGATTATATGGAATGAAGTATTTTGTATATTATCATGTTGAAGTTTTTATTACTCTCTATTTTAGTGTCAATTAAAGAATCGATTAAATTAGGCAGTAATATAAAGATTTTGAGAACTTGAAAAATAACTCAGTTAAAGTTTTAATTACTTCAATGATAAGATAAGTGAATTTAATAATTTTCTGTCATTATCTATTGATTTCTCCATTTCAGACCAAGGCTTATTGAACAATAATAAAAATTCTATTTGATTTGATTTCAGTACCTCAGATAGGCAATCCCAATGTGAAAAAGATTGACAAACTTGGTACAAAATCAAAGAGATTATACCAACAGTATAAATTACAATCCATACAAAAACAAAACTCAGATGATGCAATAGATAGTATTGATTTTGATAAATGCAAGTTAACTTTGAAAACACCAACATCGCCAACATCTTCGGGTATTGATGATTCAGTAAATAATAGTACAGATCAAGAAAATAATGAAGTAACAATTGTTAATCCAGTTACAAATGAAACTGAAGTAGGAAGCGCAAATGAAAAGAATTTAAATGAAATAAATGATAATTTAAATGAATCAGATAATTGCACAAATAGAAAGAACAGTGTAGTAACACCAGATGTATTAAGATGTATTGATAATTACAAAGAGAATGAATTAGTTGAGCATAAAGTCAAACTAGAGGAGTTGCAACTGAAACAGAAGATAATGGAAGAACAGAATAAGAAGAGGAAAGAAGTGCTTTCTAAAGCTCTTGCTGACAGGTAAGATTGAACTCTATTTCATTTTGCATAAAAGTGATATTACATTTACAATTAATGTGTTGCTGTCACACAATTTGCTCAGTGAAAATAGGTTATTATTTATATTTATGTATTATGTAAAAGTGATGGTACTGGTAATTTATTTTTTAATACTGTATTCATTTCTAACAGGTTAAAAAATAATTTTCTTTTAATAGAACTACAAATTGAGAAAAACAGTGTGTTTATGGATTGAGCAATGTTGTAAAGAATTATTATCAATGAAAACTAGTGTAAGCACTTATCTTGCTTTGGAGTGCAGATATCTCGTAGCTATCATAAATATCATTGACAGCTAGTATTGTTGACATCTTTTTACAATTGTATGGTACAATGGTTGCATAAAAATGGTTAATAAATTTCTTTATCTCATAACTAAACCAATATGGTATGTTTTTTGGTGTATTTGCCTTATTTTCATGTTTTTTTTAAATATTTGTGGTACAAAATAGATAAAAGTGACTGCACCTATATTTAATTTATTTATAATACTAAGGCACATTATCTGACTATAAAATATAAGGATGTGAGTATAGTTATTTTTAATTCAATTTTAGGACAAAGCAGACAGAAGAAGAAGTACATAGGCTTGAAAAAATAAAAAAAGAGTTACAAGTATTAGATGGTCAGTTTGCATTGGATGTTGCGGTGTTGAGGAAGAAGATAGACCAAGCCTGCCTCAGTTATTCTGATGCTGAGTGAGTGTTTATATTTATTTCTGAGACATAATTATATTTAAAATTCTTCTCTGAGTGTTTTACTGTTTTAAGACTTAAACAGTTGGACCAATTTTGATCAAATTTTGTAGGTGTTGAAGTGACAATTAGAGCTGGTAGGTTGTACTGCTGTTGGTGTGTCATCAAGAATTCTAAGACAGTATGAAGTTTGCTGGCTTAGCTAGTATATATTTAAATCTTTACTATGGTCTTGTTATGTCAGGTAATCACCTGACAATTACTTAAAATTATAATCATACATTATGGAGATGTTCTGAAAAAAGGCCGGTGAAAAATACTCTTAACCAACGCGCGTGCATGAAAAGATTAATAAATGTGGAATATGTCAAGTAAGTATGTCAAGATTGTAGCAAGTGAAAGAAGATAGTTTCTGCCTACTCCGTTGCGAACGAAGCGTGACAATATGTATGTATGTATGTATGTATGTATGTATGTGTGTATGTATGTATATATGTACCTACCTATGTATGTATGATGTAAGCATAATTTTGTATTATTATTCAGCAATAACAGTGTTTTGCGCTATTGTGACGAAAGTTTTGTACCACCATCAAATTAATTTCTTCATGTTTGCAGGAAACATTATTTAAAAGTTGAAAAGGAATTTCTCCAAGCGAAAATAAACCTTCAGAAAGAAAGAGAAAAGAAAGAACTGTTAACAGAGCATCTTTGTGCTCTGATCACTCACAATGAAACTAGAAAAGCTCAGAAACTGGAAACATTGATGTTAGAATTAGCAAATGATAAGAAAAACAGTGCAATAGAACCAGTAGATAATAATATGATGGGTGCAGTTACACCTGTTGAGGACAAAAGTATGATTATTGATGGTGTTGACGAAAGAACTGGTAAGATGGTTGAATTGACTCAGGGTACATAAAAAATAATAAGAAAACTCTCTAATTGACATTTAGTTTACATTAATGTAATATGAGATTTTATAATTCATTCAGTGGTGCAAATAAATTAGTTCTTAAGTATGTGTTCTAATTGAAATAATGCAATTTTACTAGTAACCAAACAAGTATTTATGTATTGTATTTTTTTTTATTAATAAATAGAGTAACAATAAATTTAACCAATTTTGTAGTAAAAGTACTATGTGAAACTTTGCCATAATCAATATTTGCATTACATATTTTTAAAATTATTAAATTTTAAGTGCATAATGTATTACTATGCTACTTATAGTTTAACAAATACGTTTCTTCTAGCATATAAACAAAAGATAGTTTAACTGTCTTTAAACTAATTTGTATAGAAGACAAGCTCCTTACTCTATGGTGCAAATATTCTAATTTTCGTATGTGCCTTATCTATGTACAAATATTGATACTGTTATTAAAATACTTATATTTATAGAATAAGTGCTAGTTTGTCGTGTTTGACATGACAATAAATTTATTTTTTTAAGTTATTTACATAGCTTAGGAAGTTAGAATTAACTATTTCTAATAACAATAATTCTTAGTAAAGGTTAAAAAAATAATACTTTGCATTTGTAAGTGGCACTTGCCGTGAATGACTGTTAGAGAATATAAAATAAAATAAAATATTGCAAAATGTTAAAAATAAAAAGTATATTTTTAAAAAATACTCGACTTATTTTAAAATCTCCTAAAACTATATCTGGCCATTTTTAATCTATGCTTTCGCTTGTGAAGGTTTTCCAAACACTATTTTATACTTGTTTTCTTATATTGAATGCTTTCAAAGTAAAAACTCAGTACAATATTAAACGAGTAACAAGCATTTCATCCAAACATTTACGATAAAGTAAATTGAGAGTCTGCTTTGGTTCAATTTTGAAGCATTGCCAAATTTGGAGTATTTTTAAATACTCTTTGAATGCTAATTCTCTAAACACTTTTTATTTTAAACTGTTTTTACTTTTTCTACAAAGGCCATGTATTTATGACATCTGGTTATGTTTGTTGGTGGTACAAAAATCTTCAACACTATCGAATTTCACTCCATTATAATTACTAACTTTGCTACACTCTTCTCTATAACAATCAATACTCATCCTAGGTTAAGGTTTGTAAGGAAAATAATACTGATTATTCTCTCTTAATACATTTCTATAGAAGAATGTTCATCGACATTTAGTAAAGAACATTCTTCTACCTGTATGCTATCCCCAATTGCAGTATGAATACTTTTTGTCGTGGTCCTTCAATATGGCTTTGATATTGTTGTCCGCGTTCATTAATTCTTTCCTCTTCTCTCTTTCTAACTTGATTAGTTCCAAACCTCGTTTCGCTGCGCAGTGGTATCTTTGGCTGAGCGATGCTTCGGATCCTTTAATTCGTGGTATGTGACCCGTGTACCCTGCTATCGGTGGGAACTCCGGTGATATTGTGTTTTCTGGAACGATTTAAACAAAGCGGTCTCAGTTTTGTGCCTTGTGGAACTCCTACTTCCTATATCAATGTATCGTATTAATAGTCTTAGGTTTTTTTTTAAATATGAGCATTACGCAGATGCTCGTTATCTAAAATAATGTAAATACACCTCAGACTAGAAGATTGTTCTCTAGTCAACTCTAACTCTTAAGATTAATGTGTGGAAAGCTCTTGCAAAATCTATGAAGCACTTACCTTTGTACTTATTTATTTCTCTGAATCTACTAAGATCTCTCCGGATTTCATCTCTTGAGTGTACTGTTTCCATTTTAGGCGCACTTCGGGAGCGAACGTAGCTTCTGTTAAGGTCGGTTTTACGTCTCAATTCACGTTGGTTTTCTTCAAAGTCTGCCATGCAATCGTCAGCTGCGCGGCCGTAGGACTTACCGTATCTGTAAATTTTTAATCATTGGTATTGAATTTATGCGATGGATCGCTAATGGAAATTCGCGATTAACGTACGAAAAATAACATAAAATCCTTAACAAGCATACAATTGTTAAAAATTTATCATTCGTTCATTGTTGTCTCATGTATTCTACATATAAATGCGCGATATACATTGTTAATTGTTCAATTCTGATTGAATCTAGTAAAAGCATGCGAAGGACACGGTTAGGTAGTACATAAAGCGTGTTAAAGCTATCATGATACGAAGGTCGATGTTACTCGCATTTCAGTTTTGAAGGTTGGTTATTAGAGTATCACATAGGGACCTACTTCACATTAGATAATACCTAATTTAATACGAGGCTTTGAAGCTGAAAGTAAGATTTCAGGATAAGCAGTGCCTACAATATCTCTTTTAGCTGCATTTTGAGACTTTAATTGGATAAATATTTCTACTCTTTTCTCTCTCGTCACTGCTAACACTTTTGTTTGAATGATAAGTAGGTATCGATAAAGCAGCTTTATTCTAAATTCCATAACTTTAACCTAGTATTTTTTATCTTTTTCTTTTCTTTACGGGCACCTGAAATTCATTCCAGGGACGTATCCAGTGTAGCCGGTCATGTAGGCAGTGTGCCGGTGTCGCGTACCGTCGTATACGTCCCGCGTCGGGGCGTCGCGACGAGGCATGTTGTTGATCTCATAATTGTCTCCCGGTCGGTACTCGAGCGGTTTGCTGAAAGTACTACTAGTTAGATAATAATATACAGATTCAACTTTTACGTCATTACGGCCCATGTTACTAAACTGGGTCCCTCCCTGGTCTTTCCGCGTCACTCTATATTGCAATAAGAAATAACTCTAACTGATATTAAAATTGATATCCCCTTTAAGGTTTAAACGTATTAACAAAATTGGAACTAGTTCAATTTCATTGATAAAAAATGAAACTAAATTTTTCAAAATTATTAATTACTTAAAGAGTCCCTTGGAGCGTATTTCTCGTAGTATCTGCCTTGTGTTGTCTCCGTAGCATTTACCAAAACGAAATTTCAACAACGGACAGTGACCGGTGTACCTAAAACAACAATAATAATGTTTATTTTCCTTCATAATTTACTACACTTTCGGTACTAGTCTGTCAAAATCTTATGTTACGTGGAATTTTTTGTACCAGTAGATTACATTTAGCAGTAGGTAGTACGTTTTAATTTAAAAATATATCAGTCAGAAAGCAGTCAGATAAATCGTTGCGTAGGTGCTTATGGGACAAAAATTCGTTTAGAGAAAATTTCACGCTCAAAGCGTTTATTGGGGAAAAATTGATATTAAAAACGATATCGAATCAGTGACAATTTTCGTACGCGAAGTAAAAACCTGTCGGGCGGCAAATGTTACATAGTTAGACGAACTTCAGAAGTCGCAGTCGCATCCGGATGAATCGTTTTAGAGTTAGATTTCTTCATAAAAAAAACAGGTTTTCTTCTCTTCTCTTGTTTCTTGTTTGAGAGAACTTCTCTTGTTTGAGAAGTAACCCACTGTATTTGTCCCACTGCTGGGCGTACCCAGCAGTGGGACAAATACAGAGGGCGGTTAATGGCATGCTTAAAACAAAACTAAACTGTCCTAGGGTCCTAACTCATTAAATTAAATTTAGTGCAAATTACCTATCCCGTTTTCATTTTAACAATAGAAATATTCATTTTACTACGGATCATCATCGTCAAATTGTTACAGAAAATCATTGGAAATATTAAAAAAATATTTTCCACTAAAGTGAGGTAGGTCACTTTAGTACCAACTTCACTTGCATGCAGCAGTGCTATTAGGTATAGTATATCTACAACAATATAATCGTAGACATAATTATGTAAACAGCAGTGGCGTTTTAATCCTATGGCTATGGGGGTCAAGGCCCGGGGCGGCAGCGCGGGGTGGGTTGACCTGATGGAGCTCACTTACCTAGGTACCCATATGTAGGTAATCTATTTACGATACGTACGAGTGATAGAACTTGCATGTCAAATTGAATGCAGGTGTTTATTTCGTTTCAGGGCTTTTTATTAAAATTTCTTTTTGCAATTTAAAAAAAAACTGATTTTTTGTCTATATTAAATCTACTTGATTGATCTCCGGGATATTATTTTCTTCTTCAATGCACTGAATCTTTAGTCAGTATCTCTGAATCTTCTTAACTCGGTTTACAATTTTTCGTATTTTCCGTGATTAACGTTTGTGATATTTAAGTATGTGTGAAGAAAATATGCAAAAGCACTCTTTACTTAGATAGTTAAGTATGTAAGTTAGGTACCTCTACCTACTTAGAATTTTCGTTATTTATGATACGGCTTCAATTCTAATTCGTTAAGGTAGGGTGCTTTTGGCTCAAATATATTATCTTATCAAACTAAGTTCCTATATTTAAGGAACATATTATAATGTCCGCTACAATATGGTACCCTCTACTGCCTACTATAGATAGAGTGTGGTAGACAATAGGCATGTCTCACGGGTACCTATTAGTACCTATATAGTAGGTCACACCTGCAACATTGTGGTCAAATGAGTTTAATTAGGTACCTACTATTTACTTAAGAACTTTGTATGCACAGCTGATTCTTTTACCAATTATACTGTAGTATAGATGTCGAGAAATTTGTGTCTCAGTTCGTAGGTTGAATTAAGACCAAATTTTCATTAGGTATTATTTTAAAATACCTACCTACATTTTAAATTGTACATAATGGCGGAACAGCAAGACGTCGATACCGGAAAGAAGCATCAATAATCGAAACAGTAATAATCATGTCAAAGTACCTACCTCCACCTATGACAGTGAAGCTTGTGTCCCCAGATGACAGCTTAAAACCAACAATAAGCAATCTTTGTTTGGCGATGTCAAAGAAAAAAAATAATGCGATAAATATAAACATGAAATTACATTAACTTTCCTTTATAAAATAGACGTCTGTTGAAATAGTCGAACTCGTTGGCTATAAAGAGATAGGTAGAGGAAAATCAAGACGAGCGTCAATTATTAGTGCATCCGAAGCTAAATGCGGAACTCTCACGCACTGGCGCGTGGTTACGTAATAAATTATTGTTGACGGATACGTTTTCTTTTGGAATCATTACTGTGATTTACTAAGTAATTACAAAGAGCTTTGTAGTTCAACATTAGTTACATTCGACTACCAAACAAAACAATGATTATATTGTTGTCCAGCCAGACGTATGCTCGTTCTTATTATTATTAGTTCGTTGATGGAGTGGACGAACGTAGTATTCCCTATGTTCCCTATCTTAGTCTGTGGAGTAGACTGTTAACTTGTTCCCGGATCTCAAATTCATAGACAAAATTAACGGATGTCAAATGTGTCAATCGTTTAAAAGTAAATTGGCGGCAATCATTTTGTTGGATCAGCTACCTATTCAATTTACTGAAACTTTATTGAGAAAAAAAGGGAGTTAGCGTTGACAAATTAGCTCCAATCACGAACATGCCGACTAGGTACCTACTTATGTATTTTCTTTATAAGTTTTATAGGAAACAAACGCATTGAGCGTTACTTAGGTGCGTTATCTTTAAGGCTGTTATAGTACCAACATCCTTAAAAATGCAGGCAATTCAAATTATTTAATAAGGATTGTATCTAGCGCATTGGCGTGAATCTTCTAGTAGGTATACTACTTCAATGGTAACGATTGGTAGGTACTTGATGTTACCTAACACTAATGTGTATGTAAGTACCACAATGATTAATAGTGAAATGAACTAAAAACCACAGACTAAAAGGAATATTGAAGTGCCTGGTACTGCTACTCCAGGACATTACGCGAATCAGAAAATAAGTAGGTACGTCATATCAATTACCTACCTATCCTCATTGTGCTAATCACGCAATAGGAACTACGGAAATATAAGGTACAACGAAGTTAACGGGTGAAATGCGCCATGCGATAGAAGCCTTTAATAAGGCAAGGTTTATGCCGAGATAGGTGCCTGGCACCGACCCACCCCGGCCGCGGCCGTTTGTGATGATAACGCCATAAACAGTCGAGATTGGTAAAGACTTTGGTAGCTACCTACTAGGCACAAATACGTCGAACGCGATATCTATCAGGGAAAACGCTTTGTAAATACAACTCTGTCTAAAACTCGATCCAGATTAGGGCTTGAAGGCGCTTTGTTGATGGCATAATCGTAAATGTAGCGAGATACTCCGTGTAGATATCGTTATACAGCCCTGATATTTGTAGGTAGCATTATTCGTCCTGTTATAGGTACTTATTCATTAACAAATAGAGCATGAACATATTATTAATAAGAGTAAGCCTGTAGATCCAGTAACCTTAGGAACTTATTAGCACAATACTTAACTGAGTTTAAGATTAAGTACCTATTACAACACCTGCAGTATTTATTGTGAATTTGTGAGTCTTATTCCTACTTAATAGTCAACTTCAACTTTTTGGTTTGTCCTGCACACTGTTAATATAAACGGAGGTCGTTTTGTTTGTTTTAAAGGAATCGATAACATTTGCTCAAGGGTATATATGACAGAATGACAGTAAATCGTTTGCTCAATTTTTCTTTTGCGTGAAGAGTTGACGTAGCCAATTTTTTATGGTAACTCTTGTCGAACAAATATAATCGATCATTATGAGTTTTGTCAAGGTTAAAATTAAAATTAAAGACATCAGGCTCAGTAACTCTCGTAAGTGGAAGACCTACTTTGCTACCTACTGCAAAACGAAACACATTAGGTTAGGCATAGGGTACCTATGGTATGGATAACTTAGGGTTTCAAAATTAGGTTGGTTCTTTAATTAAACTGTTGCCTATTGTTGGGTTTGATTTCAAACATAATAATTATAATTAATCAAATACTGTGCTTAGTAGTAGGTAGTACATATTTATTATATTTGGCAGGTGGTCAGCCAAAGCGATGACAATAGATTTCTCAATATGAGAAAGAATACAAATTGAGAGAGTTATTCGCCTGAAATACTAACTATAGATAGGTCCATTTTAATATGACTTCATTATGTCAATTAATTACTTATTATATCAACTTATAAACGTTACAAACAACAATGGCTAATGAATGATCTTTCACGATTATGGCATTGATGATAGCATTGATCGTAGATATGTAATTATCACATTTTCTTATTTAACAATAAGGGTGATATTCCTTTGCACCATTAGGCATCCCTGTCATGGCCAGCAAGTTTGCTAGGCGCGGGGGAATCGAAGCGAATCGAGTTCGTGAGAACAATCGTGAGATTAAAACCAAATTCAAACTAAGTTTTCACTATCTTATAGACGAACGGTCGCCTATTGTTTGCAAACTTGAACCCAACGCTTTCACTGCAGAATAGACATCTGCCAGAGTTCAAAATATCTGCGTAAGTTTAAAGTTTTTTGGCCGAATATCTACCCATACCCACTTAGATAGTTACCTAATCATGGGCATTTTATTTTTCGACTTAAGAGTTTGTTTGACGAACCCTAGAGCTTGCCAATAGTTTTTCTTTATAAATCTTGGATTCAGGCCTTTAGGCTTACCTATCGATGTGTTGTATGCAGCTATGTCTGGTTAAAGATAATTTCTATAGATAAATTCTGGATACTGGATGTATTGCCTTACTGTTGCCGCAAATCTGAACTGTGGTGCTATGGATGACTCTGTGAATGTGAATATATAAATGTACTGTTCATCAATCAGTTAGAGGACCCGTCATTTCAGGGGTTTTAGGGCTATTTTTAGGCGTGGGCGCGCCGCCCGCCGTGGCTTTTGTCCAAAAGCAGAAAAGCTCAATTTAAGTTTAAGTTAAATATTATACATTTGAAGCGAAATAAAAAATGAAAAAATAAAAATAGTTATTTTAATGCTCAGTGAAATAGAAATTCCTACGAATTAGGCTCTTAAGCGCAAGATAATAATGTCCTATTGAATTGCGATTTACTTAATGAAAATTGAAAAGCAGTTATTGAATATTATTAACTAACTACAGGATTTGTGTATCTTTTAAAATGAAGCAAAAATAATACATACCTACAAATTCTGCCATGTGAACAATGTCAACTCAAACGCAAGGGTGGTTTTATTCCTTAAACTCCTTAGAGCAATCACTTTCAGACCAGCAGGATAATCTGGCCAAGATACCTATAAGTACTAGATGCTTTTATGTCAGCAGTTACGTATTCTTCTCTAATCAAACCAGTTGAAATAGTAAGAATATTGTTAGGTAGGTACGTCTTAAAAATAAGAAAAGATCTAATAAGAACATTATCAACTTTATCCTACACACTATATTGCTGTATTGGATGCGTAAACACTTTATGAGCCTGTAACTAGGTAGGTCAACAGAATTATTTTTATATAGCTACCTAATTATGTACCTATATATCTATAACACATTGCTTTCCCCTGTCTTTTCAACCCTGTCACGTCAGCAGGTTAGCGTGAAAAACTTATTTCCGGAATTGTTAGGTAGGTACATAGATAGGTTGTTTTTGTTCCTTAGTTGCTATTCCGATAAAGATGAGTAAACATTAGCCTTTACTTGGAAGGATTTCGTTCATATTTCTGTATTATGTCGGTAGTCCCAGTGTAGAGTTATGGCTTTGTTTACGGAATTAAATCGGGAAAGATAGTTTATATAGCGTAACTATATAATAATATATGTAGGTGGTAGAAGAAATCGTGGCAGTTTTGCTTTCAGCGAGTGAAGATTTCATACGCAACAAGGCAGGGCAGGCACCTACCTACACCTAAAGTATTACGACCATAGACACGCTAATAAAACTAGTTATCTGTGACCTTATTTAAATCCGTCAGTTTATTCCCTATGTAGGTAGATAATAACCCCGTGACGTCACTTCTCACGTAATCATCGTCCTTATCCTTTATCTTGTCTGTAAAAGGAAAAGAACAGCAATAACAATCAGTCAACAGTCAGAAAGTACCTACCCACTTAATGGAGCGGTTATGCTACCTACTAACTCAAACCTAACTGATGCCACTTAATAAAAATTGCGCTATTCCGTAAAGCTAGATAATGGGAGAGTTATGATTTCTTGCATCAAGGTTGATGACCATGATGATATTTAATATCAATAACTGGAATGTGAATAGTGAAGCACCATAGGCATGTACCTAATATAAACGTAAGGTGCGTCCAAATGGAGCAAAAAACATTACAAAAGTATCAAAATCTTCCGCAGTGGAATGCAAAATTGTTTGTCTTAAGTCTTAATTTATTTGAATATTTATTGAATTTTGCATTAGCTATATCACTCAAAATAATATAAATTAACCACTAAAGTAAATACCTGACTTTGGTATTATTATAGTGAAAATAAAACCTACCTTCCTATGCAAATAAAGAAAAGTAGGCCTTTGTCTCATTAAAACATTTACAGTTGCACATATTTGAATTTTTAAGAGCCTGGTAGATTGGTTACAGTTAGCGTGATTAACGAACATATCTCACTAACGTGGCTCAGTCTCAGTCTGTCTCTAGAATAAGCCAAGTAAGCCAACCAAGAAATTCCTATTCAAATCAGTGATATTTACTTCTACGCTAACATAAACATAATTATACAGAAAAAACTCGCATTCAAAAGTAATAATAAGTAAAACATTTTAGATCTTATATTCTGCCATGTGCTGGCTATGGACCTATATTCGGCGCAATTCAAGGTCGGAACATAAGCTCCAGGGTGGAAGTGTAAAATGCCATTGCTGACAGTTACTGCACATTGCTAATGTTTTGGGGATAGATCACGTTGGGTGCATGCCGTTTCATACTATAAAATGGTGCCGAAAAGGGCCTAGCTTATAGTTAAATGTTGGTTGCAACCCCATACACTTCTCCCAAAAACCAGTGTTCTTCTATTGTACCTTCATAATTCAAAAAAAATTAGAAGACATTTATCAAAAAATGGTTATAAGAAAAATGTACGTAGACGAGAAAGTAAAAATAGAGTGGATGCACATCCAAACACTATCCTTTCAATAAAATACATGAATTGAATTACAAATTGACAAAATTTCAAAGGCGGCAAAAGTGAAACCGGAAGTAGAGGAAATACCTACATGTCGCTGTCGTAGAAGGCAAAGGCTAACAAAAACAATGCCATTTAGCATTAATCAACTTTTTGTGACACAATAATTCCGTGCCCTAGTTATTTTTAATTTAGTGCAACTTACCCCGGAATAAAGGACCCATTAGTTTGTGTCAAATAATTTTGTCTTTCTCGTCCGCTGACGTCCACCCACATTATGGGATTTGAAACCTTTTTACTCTGTTTATGTTTCACGTAAACAAAACCATCGCGCACCAATAAATCGCGTTTACGCGGCAAGATGATTGTCGCGACTACTACGATACGATCTGCGATACGGTCGAGGCAGAATAACAGTTTGTGTTAAGTTAGGTACTGAATAAAACTACTTTTAGAGCATGCGCTCTGAAAGTACTATGCGCGCGCAACAAGCTAACGCTGCTTTATCTAAGTTAAAGCCTTGTTTATAATTATTTTAAATAAAGGAAGTGGGTAAGATATGCCTACCTATATTTATAAAATCTTAGCTCATCTTTCAAACCATATCACGAGAAAGAAGTAAGTTTTCGATGCTTGTCTTTCAATTTGTTATTGTAAAATAGATGGAACTTAGTCCATTTTAGGTAGATAGGTACATATCTAAAATTAACTAACTTAATTTTATTTATTGTTAATAATGACAGAAAACATGTTGAACGTTGCTAGAACCAGTCACCCGGTCCTGAACCCTGGATCCATTAATTACTTACGTCTTTGAAGGAAATTATAAAGAAACCACGACACTTACACGACACGCATATCATCATAACTTTGAAAAGTTATAATAATTGAATTGGTAATTGAGCTCACCTATGTGACGCACCTTAAAGGGGGCCCAATGTGGCCCGGTGCGCCGCGCCACCCCGTAGTCTTCTTTAGGA
>DWBH01000121.1:0-15550 GCA_018230765.1 Ernsta delagoae
GCCACATGGCCAATATCACCATCACTATAGGAGGCCACGTTATTGCCAAGTCATTAGCTACATTTGTTAGAAAAATACAGCTGTTAGTGGTGTTACTGTTGGCCATCTGATAGGGCAAACAGTGGTTGCATCTCGTTCTATCATTATTTCCGCCCCTCTCTCAACTGGGGCAATCGATAATGGCGACGCGAGGGGCGACCCCGCCCGCGTCCGTCCGCGCCGCGCATCACTCGTATGACAATCGCTCACGCTCGCTCGTCTGTCGCTCCGATCACGATGCTTCGTAGCACGTCACTATGAACTTTTCTCATGCTCATAGATGCATTCAACCGTTTTGCTTTAAAAAAAGCACTATAAACGAACAAGGTGAGAGGTAGGTACGTGCTAAAGTTACAAAGGATGAGTAATTATTTACATTAGCTGGTATATTGTGTTTTCGGGTGTATCTTTTGGTATGTTACACGGTTAAAAAATCTGCTTATTTTAAAAATTTACCTAAAATAGGTACTTATCTTATACTTATCAAATTTTCTTTACATAATTTTTATATTTATTCTAGTAGGTAATGTATGTTTATGGCTGTTACATATATTTAAATCAAATCTTAATCTAAAATGCTTAGGTATCTTAGTTTTATGTTCCTCACGCGCGCTTTGATCTAATTTCAAGTTACAAAACTTGCCACAGCTTCTCGAATTATGATCTTGTGGATTTAGATGTTATGACATAGCTACCTAATATTAAAAAGGTACAGGTATACATCCCTAATACTACGTTTCATAATATACGTACATCTGCGGGCACGGCAGTAAGTACCATCTTTTCTCAATATATTTTACCAGCAAGTGAAGGGCAGTGAGAGAAATCCAGATTTTTTTTACTATGATTGTAATGCTTTTAGATATCGAATAGATCTATTCACATCTACTCGTACTATATAGCAGTGCACAACTAGTCTATGACATAAAAGTAAACGTTCGAACATTCGAATTAGAAACAATTAAGCAATAATTTTCTTTACATTTATGTATGGTATAAAAGTAGATCTAAAAGTTGTTTTGTTTGGGGTAGATAATAGCTATGTTTTTGCTTTACGACGTCCCATAATTTCTCATCACATAATATGATCAAAATAAAACTTTGAATTAAATAATTGTTTTGGAAAATACAAATTTAATTCAGATAGGACTACAGATATACCTACACTGTAAGAAATTTGTCGAAAATGACATTAAAATAAAAAAAACAGATTTTCTTTTCGGAAGACACCTGTGATCTGATCTCGAAAGCACTGCTGCATTTATAAATACCTATTTATCCCGATATTTTTTTATCCAATATTTTCTTTGTTCAATGTAATAAAATGAACGGCGTCATCAAATCGAATCAATAATAGCTAGGTACAGATGAAGACAGTTTTTATGCCAAAAAGTGAGGCTTTTCATTTCACAGAAGATATTCGTGAATAATGCCAAAACAAAACATAAATACCGCCTTACGATTCTAGCAGGCACCTGTTCTCGCAATCACTGCAGCTGTTCTAATATTTATTGCGTGTGAATATCACATGACGCTTTCTACCTCTCTTGATTGTTGTACTTTTATCGTCCTGAATCTCCCAAATGAAAGTTATACTTATCAGCATCGCGAGATAAGCTTAAGAATATACTCAAGTAGCTCTCAGGTTGACGGATAGATAGGTGTTTGTTAAATTTTAAAAGGTGGTTGGAAGGTTGGACTCACATTCACAATTATCGTCACTGACCCATTATTGTACCACTGTTAGGCACTAGTCTCCCTTTAAATAGAAGGGATTTATAGTTCATAGTCATTCTCTATATCCAATCGAAAAATTATTCTAAGGTATAAGGTGATGAATATATATCTTTGCCGCAATTACTAGATCGAGGTAGTACTTATTTCAAATTTAAAATATACGACACAGAGTAATTATTACACAGTGCATGCTAAAAAACAGCATAAACTTGTGATAAAATACCTAATATTCGACAAACTGAAATTTTAGCTAAGATTCTAGGATTCGAAGGAAAAGATCGCAACATAACGTCAAACTTACAAACGTAAACGTACATATTTAATAAGCGAAATTCAAATTACGCATTATTATTAAATGAAAACAAATCATAGAGCACCCTTAAACCAACTAATTAATTTATTTAATGCAATTTATTTACCCACCGTAATGAGATTTATTAAATCTACTTCATTGCGAAAACTTGCCTAGTGTTACTAAGGTTATCTACATCATAACCTTAAGAAAAACTGTAAGAATAAACTTTTTTTATTTCTTTATGCTTACAAGTAGGTAGGTACGTGGTTTTTTCCTCCGTAGTATTTATGAAATGTAAGTAACAAAGTGGCCACATCTTTACGGGGCAGTTATTGTTATCTCGCTGCGAAGGCAGGGGGCAGCGAGCCCCCAAGAACAAAAGGCCCACGTAATTAGACCGGCCACAGCGATACATAAATAATTTGCCTCACGTGCGCTTTGTTCGCGGACAGGTTTTTATGTAACGCTCTCATATCAGGAGCAGCCCTCGGATCACGGTTGATAGCCGCATCCGTTCACCTTTTATCTCCGGATCTACTTATAAGTGTAAGGCTGAAGTGTTTTTGCAATTTTTCGAAGTGTAATAATGTAACGTATGTTTTCTCTAGATTGCTCGGCTAATATCGGACGATTTCGAGGTCCTTCGTGTCTTTTGAGGTCTTTCGTATAGCACAGCACCGAGGCAGAGGTTGACCATTATATTATAATACCTACCTACTATATTATTCACGACTCAAGACGCCTTTTCAGTTGTTTAATAACATAACGATAAGCGGTAGACGGAAGGTAATGTAGTTCTTACTCTGGGTTGCTTATGAAAATCCTACGTGAGACTTTTACATTCAAAATTGGGTTACTTGTCTTGTCTTGACTATTTTATGTACCTAATCTGTGTTTGCGCTTCAATTAACTTTGTAGAAATTAGGAAGTTAGGTTTATTTTTGCTCCTGCTTAACTTATTGTATTGTATCAGTGCCAAGATTGGTTTTTGGCTTCCTACTCTAATCCCATTTGATCTTTAGCGCTGTCACCGTTTTATTGTATCACGAAAATAATAAAATGATTAATTTTGTATTCATTTCCTTGATATAAAGCATCACATCTGGTGACGGTCATAACAAACACAAACACAAAATTTCTCCGTCATCGGGAAACCACACGGGCCATCAGCAATGAAAGAAAAATGAACTACGTAGGTAGCTACATAGGTATATTTTGAAATAAAAAGATGAATCCGACTTTCTTCTTTGGATACTTTGTAAGTATACATATATTACATATACAGTTGTATATCCCCTACAAATAATTTCAAGTGAGTTTCGTGATTTCTTGAAGCAGGGCATGAAAATCTCTAGGGGTTCGCTCCGGTTCAACGTACGGGGCTTGCGACAAATTTCTTTCCAAGTCGAGCCACCATTTTGACAGCCAAAATACCTAAGTTATTAGTTATTATTATAAGTGAAAAGAAACCAATTTACTTGTAAAATTTTATTTAATCATGATACAAAAAATATTTTATTTTATACAAAAATTGACGAATTTCCCATCCAACATACATCTGCTCAAAACTGGTAGATATGCCAAAAAAATTGCTATTCGTCTATTATATACTAAACCAACCACTAACGAAAAATTTGGTCACACTGTGCCGGAATTCAGCATTTTGTGTAAAAGGAAAAGAAAATTTGGGTTGTTGCGCTTAATGAAACAAACTGCGCGCGGCGACATGTAAGCCCTTGAGCCCTTTGTGCCGCTTTGAGCCTCAACGGCTGACCCAAGCCTTTGTACCCGAATATTGCTCATTACGATTAAAACAACCTTTCGCCATAAAAATACACTGTTTCCAGAAAAGTCCATCAACTATAAACTCTTGTATGCAAAATAAATTTAAAGGTATTCTACATATACCGACCTCATTAATAAAATAGTTACCTAAGGATAACATAAAATGAAAGGCATAGTAGGTATTTGGAACAAACTACTACAATAAAGAGGAATCAGAATAAATCAACAAAAACAACTCTAGAGTTAGAAAAAATTAACTTACCGTTTTGTTATGGGTATTTGAAGTATTTGAAGGAACATGATGCATGTTTCTTTGAACGTATGGGAATTAATAAAAAAGCTTTAAAATAACAGTTTCATTTCCATTTTGGTTTTAAAATAATCGCACTTTATACTTAGTAACAATCAGAAAATATTCATTTCGCATAAAAGTTAGTTCTGCGACACTTGGTCTTTAGCTTAGCATTTTCTTGGCGATAAAAATTCCAGAGTAAATGTTTTGTAGGTTAAGTTTCATAATCCAATTATATTTACCGTTTTTTAAAAGAAAGTTCTGAATGGAAGACTCATTCTTTATGCAGCCCCTAGGTCGATGCTTATTACGCGCTCCAGATAACTTTTGTCAACGTGACCTACTGTGTATGGCTTAACGGTATTAAGGAAAAATCGCTACAAAATTTTATGTCCATTGCGACACCCCACCCCTAATAATGTCTGCTTAAGGGCGGCGGTAACATGGAGTACACATTTACGCTCCGTTAAATGGGGAAAGCTTTTTTCGTGTTTAGTGTCACAAAAACTGTTATTAGCTTGAAATGTGTTAGGTAAAAGTCATTCCATACTTCGGTTATGTTATGAACCCGACCTGGATGGATATTACTTCCTAACGTCTCTATGACAATGAAAACTTTGTCTTTGCTTTATGATTGTCTAGATTTCTGTTCCTAATAGGAAAAGTTTTCCATTTATATTGAGGATAGTCAGACAAATGAGTCGCCTGACAATCAGTATGCAATGCAGTAGTACTATTGCTCGGTATGCAATAGTAACTAATAGGAAGATCAAAATAATCACTCAGGCCTGTATAGAATCAAGCTTAACAATGCTAAATTATTGCAGATTCTCATCACTTATTAACAATGTAGACATTTTGTAATTGCGGAAAAAATGCAGTTATATAATTTGTTTTTTATTTAGAAAAAAAACCAGTTCACCAATCACGTTGAAACTTAGGGTCTGACAAGATTGTACCTATACGCGACTACTTACCTTAGCTATAAGGTCGCTTGCGACTATTACTAACTATACTAGCTAGCTAGCATTTATTAACTAGAAATTCAAGGAAGTGTTAGCATTCAGAATTTTACAGATTTTTCCTACTCTACCTTAAGAAGTAGGTTTTGCATACGACAATAATGTTGAGGAATGCCCCTTTACCCACCCACACATTTGTTTTGTGATTGAACGCCCCTGTCGCTGTCAATAGTGGCTTCTTAACTGACACCCTTAATGTAAGGTTCGCGTGGTCGGAAACGAACATTTTGTATTCACGTCAGAAACAACGACATCGGAGTTTAAGTGTCCGACCGTCATTAATAAGTAACAAGTGAATTATTAAGAGTCTAATTCGACCCTTCCGTTTTACCTATATATAGAAATCTTCCAAAGCGTCATTAATTTTACACGATATAAATACTTTAGACTGACGTTCCGTTAGATACCTACTACGGTAACGTATCATATAGGTAGTTAAGTTTAGGGGCTTTACCCTCAAGACACGTAGATGCCTAATAACAACAAATCTAAATTGCCTTTGGATTAAAAGCAGTACCTACATTAAGCTGTAAATTCAATCGATAAATTTGAAATTTAAAATTTGAATAGGTACCCACTTAAATCAGATGATTTCAAGAAACTTGATACTTTAAAAATACGTGTTGTATTTATAACAATGGAGGTTACAGCTTACACTACGCCCTTACGTTACACAAACGTACCTAACAGTGTAAATTACCAAGATTTGTCAATTACCAATATGTCGTGTGACTATTGTGTTCAGTTGGATTAATTAGCATCATTACTACACGGCGCTGAAACTTGATTACATTTGTCTCCGATTCAGTGATTCGCATTAATTAGCATTAGCACATAATTGATTCTACCACAGCCAGCTTGCGGCCGCGCCTGCCTCGGCCGCGCCCGGCCGCAAGTCACTCAAGTGCTGGTGTCACTTCGTTCTCGTCGGTGACACGTGCTGTGTATACCTACGCTGTGGGCTCTTCACGGTTGTCCAGCTAATTTATTGTAATAATCATGTAATAAGTAGGTACAAGTACGTACATATTTGGAAAATACAAATCAATATAAACGAAAATCAATAAAAACCATTACCTACTTTTAAGAATGAAAATTTAATGAGTTATGATGAGTGAAGCCAAATATTTAATACCATAAAAAAGAAAGTTGTCGGTATGTTCATTTTATTTTAGTGACTTTAAAGTTCTTTTATAATAAAAATACACTATACCTATTTTATTATGTACCTATTATACTTCAATATTGTCTATAAGATCCGAATATCGGATATCTTCATGTTGATATATCTAGTATTCCGAAGTATTCACTGTGAGTTCTATCTTAGACAGACTGTAGAATGCACAGCAAGGAACTAAATGGAGCTTCGGCTTGTTAAATTTGACTGGCTTTCATCATTTTCCTATACGACCGACCTGTGTAAACGAACATTCGACTACAGATTTCGGTCTAACCACAAGACGGAGACTTTCATACGTTCGGCTTCGGATCTAACGAAAACAGCCTTTAAATCACAAGATAAGATTCTTTCATCAATAAATTGAACTCGAATATGCCTTTTAACTTCGAAATCCTTGAGCTTGCTTTAGGAGTAAGTTGCTATATAATGTTTACGATTTATCATTGTCCAAGAGACACTATTAGAATGTTTAAAATCATATTTTTATCCTATCCTAGTATTATATAACGTCGTACTAATATATTAAGGCTTAGGTAGGTATGTAATAACTTCACCTGCGTGGATATGATGCTAAGAATTGAAATGACCTCTTCAAGTCATATTCTGCCGTTTACCACGTTTCTGCCGTTCACGTGCCGTTTCCCACGAGGAAGAGGATGATCACAATGACTTTTATCAACTGTCCAAGAAACCCGTACATGTACAACAATACCTATAGAGCCATTTACAACAATAGGTGTTTCCAATTACTACAATATGCCATGCCAGATCTCTTCAATAAATGTTTAGTACCTAATTACAGCATAATTTACACTACCACAGTGTCACCGCAAGTCACTCACATGCTCGGTGGTTTCGTGCTCTCAGTTGACACGTACTTTGTATACACACTGTGTATTTAATTTAAAAAAATAAGTTAGCAAAATGTAACTTAGAATTTATAAAATAGTATGTCACTGGATATATAATTTGAATTATTGTACTTTATTTAAGTACCTATATAGGTACTTAACTGCAGGGAGCTAGCTGCTAGAGCTAGCTAACTGACGCCGCGGCAAATGATACAAAATGAAAATAAATCCTTTACAATAGGTACCTACATAATATATACTAACTTACCAACATTATATTTTATTTACCTAGATTATCTGTTTATAAATCCCAAAATTCTAATTCATTAGGTACTATTTATCGTTCCAAGTGGTAAAGTTACTGAAAAAACACAACGTTACAATACAGACAGACCCAATAATGAGTACTTAGAAAGTAGTCGCACAAGAATCAGCTACGTAAGTATCAGTCCCTAACTAAAACTTGCCACCCATTAGTGAGTCCCGTGAACACATTATAGTTCAACTTAGTTCCTGCGCGCAAATAAATAACATCCCTGCAGGTGATATCAGAATAGTTTCCTTCATTATCGTTAAGTAATGAAGTGCATTAAAGTATACGTATAATGGTCTTTGTATAGATACGCATGGCAATGTTACTAAAGTGGTTACTGTATTATCTGGATTTTATTATAGTAACCACTTAAGTAATACTTAGTTTAACTATATTTCTGTTTCTATATAAATTAAGAGGTTTGATTGTATTGAAATTTTAAATATGTTATCAAGAATACTGTTTAGTTTCCTTATTTTTACTACATAATAAAAATTTGAAATTAAAATTATGTTTCAACTTGGAATCCACTAGCGACGCTTAATATACGCCAAATAAAAACCGAATTACAAAAAGCAACCGCACATCCTCCTTATACGTCGAGGTGTGTTAGTTGAAGTATTCTTCAAGCACTCGACAGTTCAAGCCCTGTCAACAACCAAAACGTTTCAGGGAAATAACTTCGCGCGATAGCCGCCAAGAGACCGTGCACTTTACTCGATTGAATTTGAGGTAGACTCATTCAACTAGCTCGGACCTAATCATGAATGCGAACGGTATTCATTTCGTATCGGTAGCATTTTAAATTTGTGTTCGTCTGAGTCTTAAAACCAAATTAATTTAAATAAATAAATAGATAAATAAAATAAGTTTATAGTTTCTATTTTATAAATGGGGCTCATAATATATGAATATAAAACGAGTTTTAACGCGAGTTTTATAAAAACGTCTATTACACGTTAGAATTGAAAATGATGGCCTGAGTTGGGCCCCGCGAACTAATTTGTGATTAATTATTGTATTATTCAACCAGAAAGGCGCATATCCCCGCTGGTGAGCTATAACAAACACAAACGAACTCAATCGTTAAATGGCTAGAGGCAAACTTCATGTGTGTTTTCTAAAAGATACCTGGAGCTTTGTGGCACTTTCATATAATAAAATCTCTGCATGCAACCTAGCATGCTTCTATTGAATCTCCTGTTGTTCTGCATCTTCCCTTTTTAGATCTTCTATTTTTACTAATAATCGATGACACGCCTTGTTCTTAATTTTATATAGGACTCAAAATAAAGGTCCTCTTTGCTTACGCCTCATTTTTTCTTTCCAATATTGTGGTCTTTTACCAAGAAATCGCAGGTAAAAGCTTGTTATAATACTCAACTATACCTAAATATACTTACTAAAACTTCTAATTTTCCGATCTTCCAATATAGCGATTGCTAACAGCGAGCTAATGCTCGTGAGACGGATACAACCTACGATATATTACAGAATGGGTATTATTCCAGATGATCAAGTCTCTTAATAAGTTGGATCGCACAACAGGTTCAATGTGGCGAGCGCTAATACCTACTGGCCGGTTCCATCCAACTAAATGTATGGAATACCCTGCTATTATTACGGAACGGAATACAATATTTTGGCAATATTAGTTCTAAAAGCAATTGCATATTTTCAAACAAATATGCAATCTAACAGTGATACAAATCAATATAAAATAAATAGGGTATAATAAGTATTAAAATATGGCCAAAGTTGATAAAAACTTATCTACTAGTAACAAGAAGTAGGTAGGGATAATCTCAAAAAAATCTTTGAAACATCCGACACAGATTTTAACACTGAACCATAAAAGTAGTAGCAGGCAGGTAAAGAAAATTAAACTTACTAGGTGTAGGTACGTATTCTACGTATGTAATGGTTTCCCCAAACTAACTAATGGGTGGCAAGTTTCAGCTGTTGGTACTTAAGCGTCTTTTCTTAAGACAACTTTCTGAGTACACATTAGTGGTACTTCCCTGGCCAAATCTTAACTATCTACTTAAGTCAGTGTCAGGTAGAGCTCGCGGCCGAATTGAATAAGCCCCTTCGTTTCTTCGCTTTCCTTTATTTGGTTTCATTACATGAGCTTCACTCTGAATTTCGGTTCAATTACTCTGTAATTTGGCGAATTGACGTGGTATTTTGTCAGCTTCATGGAATGTTTATTTGGGGTGAAGTGGGTAATTTTGCGTATCTCATATCGTATTTGATATAGGTACCTAATTGATTTTCTATTTTATTTAGCTTGCTTAAAAATGCTAACTCAAATAGAGCTTGATTAATAACAATAATTAAGTAGTAAAATTAAACTTCTTATTTTTATACTAATAACTGAACACACTGTACTTGCGAAACTTATGTTAATGGATAAGTATTTTCCGAAGTTGTAAGAAACTTCCCAATAACAGGGACTTCTCTTTTGTTTTTCGTATAAAACTGTGACTTATTTGAGTTTCCCCTACTGGGTTTCGAACACAACCTTGATGTTAATCTCCTAAGTAATATTTGTT
The DNA here is from genome assembly GCA_018230765.1 of Ernsta delagoae. NCBI lineage: Eukaryota > Metazoa > Arthropoda > Insecta > Lepidoptera > Hesperiidae > Ernsta > Ernsta delagoae. The sequence goes on from DWBH01000121.1 coordinate 10,070, forward strand.
AAACATTGCAGAAGTATTCCTTAAACATTTTACCGCAAGAGTACCCATAATATGTATGTAGCTTGATAAGAATATCTAAGTTTTAAGCGAAGGCACCAACTTAAGTAATATATTAAATTAACCATATATTGTAAATGATACTGCATTTCGTTATTGTGTACATTATCGTGCTATCATTTGGATGCGGGCGTGTGACGTATCGCGCTATAAAACGTTTATTGCAGACGCACGTTGTCAATTTCGATGAAGGCTCGCTTTCACAAATAACTGACCAATGAAACGGCATTGTGTTGCTAACTCTCCCCCAAGTAATAATATACTACACCGCGGTGTCCTCATAAAAATATGTTTAATGATGTCATAAAGATTGAATGTGTTCGCGGCATCGTGCTGAAAGTGTTCTCTGAAAGTATACTTTATATGTATCTATAAATCCATGAGTGTTCCACTTTATTACCTAGCCTCTATCGATGCTAACATTACAGTCGCATTAAATATTAATGCTGCCATTGCGTTTTCTTTACAATTTTATTCTTCTCGCTAGTAAAAATATAAGAACCTAAAACTGTATCAAGAATGTAATTTAAAACCTCAGTCTTAATAAAACAGTCTTGAATAAAATGTTATGCTGAAGTCTTAATTTATGAATTCGTCAGCAAATGAAAACGAAATAATAGTGTTATTTCAAAATAGGCATACATATATCAAAACTTTATAAAGCGTTCACGAAATGCGTCATAGTGGAATGAAACTTTAACAAAGGCCCATTTTCTTATTAAATTGTCTCTAAAATGTACCCAGGCTTAAAACCGACTCCCTACTCCCGTACCTCCACCCCCGACGCTATTAACCGCAAGTTTTGTTATTAGCAACTATGTTCGAAAGTTGTAAGGGAATCACCTTCATTTAAGTTGTGATTAAATCCATAGACGATTGCAATATTAGCTTTAGACGGTTTAATGTGTTTTACTCAATTTCGTATGTGGTTTTTAACACGCTTTTATTAGATTGGGCTGTATGTATGTATGTAACTATGTAACGGAATCTTTGAACACGATTTTCACCGGTTTCTAAACATCTGATTAACTTGAAACTTTGCATACGTCTCAAGGACCGATGACAATGCAATAATGTATATCAATAATAATACATTAATTTTGTAAAATTTTAAAATAAAAATGTCCGTTTGCGCAATTAAATGGTCTGCGTGCTTTTTTTTAAACTATTTAATAATCTTAAATGTGTTGTTTATTCTTTTCAGCTAAGATAATGATGACGGAACCATTAAGTACTAGCTGATAGCCGCGACTTCGTTCGCCTAAAACACTGGAGTAGTCAATACGAAGTCCAATCGAAATAAAAGTCTTGATGTCATGATTGTGAAGCCTATTGAAAACCGCATTCAAATTATACCTACCGGGTGAGCCGTTTCTTAGATAAGCACGTAGGTACCTACTTACAAAGACCAACTGACCAAAATTTAAAAAATCATAATAATTATTTATGTTCAATAAATTTATAAAGAGCCCTAGTGATTGTTTTCCTCAAATATCTTCAATGTATAGACACGGCTCAGCTACAGATTTATTTATCTATCTAATATATAAAAAACACGTGTCACAGTGTTTGTCACCAAACTCCTCCGAAACGGTTGAACCAATTTCAACGAAATTTTGCATACACATTCGGTAGGTCTTAGAATAGGTTAATAACTATTTTTCATACTCCTAAGTGGTAAGGGTTGTCCAATGTCCACCCCTAATATTCATGTTTATTTTTCCGTTGAAATAATTTATATGGCAAAACAACGTTTGCTGGGTCAGCTAGTAAGATTTGTGAAGATGACGGCTCCCAGACACCAGCTCAAGGGTGGATTCATTAAAATAAACAAGACAGTCTTACTTTGGCTTCCGTCCAAGGACACGGAGTACGCAGTCGACAATAAAAGCAGGAATGCAGTGCAGGAACCAGTGCAGCGTCAGGTAAACGAGCTTGGACTTCGTGACAACTGCGAAGCAATACCAGACCGCGCGAGGAGATATCAGTTCTCTGCCTTTAGTTTCCAGCATGTGGCTCACATGTCCTGGAAATATATGAATGAACAACAAGTATTAAAAACGGGAAAGTATAAAAACTAGTGAATATAAAAGGAATTTGAAACAAAGCGTGGCAGATTCACAATGCTGCAATGTAACAAGTAACACTAACGAGGTGTATATTATGCCGGTGTAGGCTTATACGAGTAACAAGTGCTGACTATTAGGCACTATTATGCCCGTTTTCATCAACTGGGCGAATTATTAACTGTCACATATTTAAGAACTATTTACAGAAAATATTATTTTATTACAATACATCCCTATGTTTTCAGCCTTATCAATTACGTTAGCTACATTGGTGAAAAAAAGCGGAATTATGTTTAAGTGAACACTAAATGCTAGATGGCACTTAAAATTTTGGAACTGTTGGTGAAAACGGGCAATCACCTCTTTTTCGAGGCAACCCCTGCATTATGTTTAACTTCTTCAACGTCGAGTCTTACCAAATGTCTGAGGGTTTCGTATATTAGTAACAGTGTAGATCTTCGGCTTCCTACTGGCAGACGTCTCAAAATTCCGAGCGGTTTCCCATCCAGCAGCGATCAGCGCATTGGAGACGACGTCGACGGGAACGATATCGATATGATTTCCCCAGTCGCCCAAAACAGTATGGATAACTCCAGTTATAACGCCCAATAGCAACTAAACCGTAATAAAATATACATTAGTCTCATTGATTTCGATAAAGTATGTTGTGATACAGATATTATTATGTGTGGCTAGTTGGGTAATCGTCCCAGTATCGTGAAACTGTAGACATACAATAAGATGCTGTGGCGGTTTATGATCTAGAAGCTTTCCGGTTTAATATCGCGTGTAAGTGACACATTGTGATTTATTCCTTCCCTCCTCCCCTCTCTTTTTTCATAATTATTGGACGACCCCTAAGGGGCACAGGAGGGCAAATATTGTGTTACTTACCCCGCCAGAGCCAAAAAGGCTATTGTAGTCTAACCAACCGGGGAATGGTTCCCTGTATGCTCCTATAACTGTAAATTAATTTCAATAGATACATTTAAAGCAATAATTAAAATATAAGTTACATAGTTAAATATATTATTTTGATGACATTCTTTAGCTACATTTTATAACATACCTATAGTTGGTCTCACTATACAAATAGGGAGGTCATCTTCGGCGGCCTTCTGTCTCACCGCTGCCTCTGCTACAGCCTTCGTGAACGTGTATGTATTAGGCCATTCGTCATTTAATCTGCATAGAGTTTAAGCTAGGTTATAGATTTAAATGAGACCTACTGTATATTCGGAAATAAAAACTGGTCAATCTTTTATTTGATATTTTATATTGAAGAATACTTGCTTATGTTGTCTGATAAGTGTTTTAAGGAATATATTATTTCTTATTTCATAATATTATATTAACATGCCTATATGTTTTCTAATCTTCGCTACTCACTTTTTAAAAACTTGGTTCAGATTATCCGTTTCGTGGTTTTCGGCCATTTTAATGAGATTTTCCGGAGATATTGGAACATCGTAGAAGTCTTCATCTACATTACGTCTTATGCGACTTTTAGTTGCTTGAGAGAATGCAGTTGATACGTGGACCACCGATCTGTGTTTTATTGTTTTAAGTAAATTAAAATTGTTATATTTTGGTAATATATTTGGTAAATAACTAGCTTTGCAAAACGCAATACTGATAATCTGTGTTGCTTTCTCTTAAATTGTTTATATAAGTGTCTATTTTAATTAATTGTGAACGTTGCTAACTACTTTACTGCAGTGTACATACTTGAGATGGCTGCAAGCTTTGGCCAAACGCAGTGCTTCCTGCGCGCCTCGGACATTTATCTCGACCGCTTTATGCATTTTCTCTTGAAAGTTTGTACTTGCCGCCATGTGGAATATAACGTTTACCTGAAATTGACGAATTTTAAAAGGGAGAGACCATTAAAGTTTAAAACATCGTTCAAATTATAAGACGTTGTAATGTGTGGAATACCGAATACTGTAGCAAACACCGTTAACCGGTTTCATGTATATACCTAAGTAATACAGATAAAGATGAATGTGAAAAATAGAATGAGTGAAAAAGCACCTCCATGGCAAGCATCTTCCATATTTCTTCGCTCAGTCCAAGGTTCAATTCACCACAGTCACCTCCTATTGCTACAATTTTACTTGTAAAATTTGGTTGCTCTTTGCGTAATAGATCGTAAACCTGAGAATTAATATAATGATTTAATGAGTATGTTTTACTGACTTTAAAATGTGCATATTAAGTACTACAACTACTTACATACCTTTAAATAGGTATGTACCTACTTAGATAAATTTTCGGATGTGGATATCGGTTTCGGTTTCGTTTACGGTTATGAAAACTGTTTGGAACTAACCGACTCTTCAGAATTTTGTATACTACTGTCCCACTTTTTTTAATTCAAACTTTTTCTTCTGGAAACATCGTCCGTTAGGATTTCATGCGCAGTGTATTCTACCAACAGTAGCGTTATTCTTATATTTATTATTATATATCTATCTTTATTACACATAATTTAAAAATGTAAAATGCATATAAGTATAATTTAATGGGTATAATGGCATATCAAAAGGGGCGCTTTATTATTAAGAATTGATATCGGGGTACTTTTTTAATTTTCTAACTAACTGACGCCCCCTTTTATATGCCGCCCAGGGCCATGGCCCCTAGAGCTGTCTGCCAATATGAAAATTCGAATGTACCTGTACATATATAACTAATATCTGATCATTCCTGAGCGAACTGTACCTGATCATAGTGACACTCGCATTAACTTCGGAAAAGACAAAAACTTTATTTCGAATTATTATAATTGATTCGCGACCTAATGCGGTAGTTGGTTGAGATCAAGAGAGTCTGACTAGTGTGACAACTACATTGGAGTAAGGTGATGTATAGTGTGACAACTACATTGGAGTACGGTGATAGATCTTCAGTTGTGAATAACAGGAACCTAGCAGCGTGCCATCAAAAAGGCTACAGGCATCTACAGTCAAGATACTTACGGGATCAGACAGTATCTCCTTTAGCCTCGTTTCCGGAGATTTCCCCTTCTTCTCACGAAGCAGATAATACATTTTCTTTATTTTACAAGCTCTGGAAATACGATTTAAATGTTAGTATACTCATAACAAAAACACATAGGTAAACTAGTAAGCGACATCTTTGGATAACATATAGTATTTGTCAATTTAGGAGCTTATAGAATGATCACTCGAAGTTGGCTTTACATGAAATCTAATAAATCTTTAATAGTGCCAGTCATACGCCTACGTTCTTACGTTAGCAAATACATGAAAAGATTTCAGTAGGACCTGTTTTGTCGATATATTCTTACACGAATCGTAGGAAATATGTATTAGAGGACTCTTGAGAAATT
>DWBH01000122.1:0-15537 GCA_018230765.1 Ernsta delagoae
CAGATATAAATCCTTGGAATGAGCAGAGCAATGAAAAACAAGAAAGTGATCTTAGATTTAAATGTACGGATCATATAAAAATTATGGTTCAAAACAGGAAAAAAGTTTCGTCCTAGCTCGTTGAAGAGTTAACCGTTAAAGCCATGAAGTGTGACTAGATGACTAAACAGGAACACGTTGGAACAAGACCGAACATGTCACGTGAACCGGTTCTGTTCCCGTTTATCGTAGAACTTGAATATAGGTATCGCCGGCTGTGACGGACTGACCCACACTTTTTTATTGATAAAGGTTTATCTTTGCTGCGCATGTATTTATAACACGCGGTCCACGCGGTAATATTTCCCCGACCTTCTATTTCAAGCGATAATAATGTTGATATTGGTCAGATGTACTTGCATGTTCAAGGAAAGGTATTCAATACTTTAAGTCGAAATTTTGTTGACAAAATAATATGAAATAAGGCGAACCGTGAAAAAATGAAAAAGTTGGGATATCAACTGCAATATAATAAAGTAGATAAGAATAAATGCTACATATTTAGTTTCAAAGAAGCTATTTTAGAATTTTTTTGGTATCAATCAGAAATATTTACTTAAAGTGTTAACGATATTCAATTAAATATAATACATTAGGTACAATAGTAACAAATATCCATGTTACGAAATGCTTTATCAAAAACTATTCCTCGAGCACTCAACGTTCGAGTAGTAAATACTAAACCAACTCTAGTAATAATGAACACTGATATATACTATTGCGGCAAAGTTACCAAGTAACCGGGATTAGAAGCTATTAAGTAGTTAGCGTGCTAACCACTTATTATAAACAAAAATTATTACATATTACCTCGTGAACAAGTCCAAGCAAGTTGCTCGCGCATTAATGCAAATAGAAGGTATAAGTATTCACGTCGTAGTATGAACGTTTCCGCTCAGCTGTAGTTGGCGCTGCGTGCTGTTTTAGTAATAAAGCGAGTTTAACCATAGAACTTATATTTTCAAAACAATGGATATGACGCCGCGTAACCAGATGAATCACTATTCGTAGAATCCTTAGCCATGATTACAATAAAGATTCCTCTTCATACGCATAAATAACCATTATAATAAGTTGCCCCGCTCCAGTGATACACTTTAAGTCGTGCGCGTGTAACTAATTCAATTTCGTGAAGGGCCGGGATTTTCTCATAATCCGGTTAGAAGGACCATCTTGAAAAGGATCGAAGAAAAATGATAAAACGTCTTCCATTTTGGGAAGAGATTACGATGCTACATACAGTATCTTATTATGGTATAATTTGACTTATAATGTAGGTGTAGTCGAAAGCAATAAAATTGACGATATGATAGGCGTGCCGGTAGAAGGAAGCGATACCAGTGCAATAAATACAATTGTATGGCCTTGAACTTAAAAAATGTAGTTGTTGCTCACCTTAAACTGGTGTGTTCTTGCCTCAGGGCAATTTCACGAGGGGCAACTACCGTCTATACAACTCGTTCATGTCAAAAATATATTAAGCATTGAGATTTAAGAATTTTAAAACCCTATTATTTCTGAAAGTGCCTAAAACGAATGGCACTCGAGTCGATATAGAATTTTTAATAATATTTTCCACGCGACGTGCCTGAGGAAAGTTAGTGATTATTTCTTTCACTACACCCCTTTTGTTACGCCATACAAAATCTATTATGGAACGTAATTTATCTAAAAAGAGATTTTCAAACTCTGGAGCGTTGAAAGAGTTTTTGAAATCGGCGGGGGCAGTTCCCGAAGTTTCTTCTTCGTTACAAAGTTATTATTGTTTCTGACAGTCTTGTTAATGAAGTAAATTGACTAAAAGTAAGAGAAAACCTACATTTCAAACGTTGAACCTTTAACAATTGCGGGGGGAGTGGCTTTTCAAAATTACCATCTTTTGTTTTCATTCTGTTTTTGTATTCGGATTGGTCTGCCCGAAATGGACGGATTTTTAATTTTGCTCCGGACGATGAGATATTATGTCTACATTGCAAATTAATAGTACTGAGGTACCAGTAATGAAAGATATATTACAAAATGTCTCGTTGAAACTCAATTTTCAATAACGTGAAGCGAGTTTCGCTTTGGGGCCGTAATTACATATTCACAAACCGAGAACGTACAAATTCACTTCTTAATTGACGTTTGAGACTTATGTTTTATGATTGCAGCAACGTCGTCTACAATTAAATATTTATCATTTATTCAAACAATCTTTCTGATTGGATTGTTCCCACTTAATTAATAAAATATTTAAGGGACTATTTGTTAATATTACTGCGCATTTGAGTTAACGTCAAAGAGTTTCCTTGGAAATCATTATTATAAATGTCCGCGAGTTCTGAAATTTTAGGAAAAGGGCCTTAAGCTAAGCTCGTTTGATTTCTCTTAATTGGATCAGTTTCTGGAAATACGTCTAATTTCCGCTTCTAATATCAGAGTTTCTAAATAGAAATTAAATGGAATTAAATAGAATTTTTCCCAAAGAAATCTTTGGGAAAGGAAATTACAGTAATACGATTTTTGTGTGCCGTTTCTATGCTATATGCTATATTGATAAATTTAAAATACCTACATATTTGTGGAAGTCATGGGTAAATATGAATATTTATATTAACTCCTACGAGTGTAAACAAATAATATTTGCGCCATGTTCTTAAATAAAAGCTGTTTGTACGTTTTTATAATAGACGAAGCCAAGGGTAAGGTTCCAAAGATTAAATACACGTTCCGAGCCAAAACATCCATTCAATCGGAAAATACACACAGACTAGTACAAATATCTATCTGCCAATATTACTTGGCCGAACGGAAATCGAATTTGGGACCCTTCATGCGAAAGGCAATTACAATGTCTACTGGAATAGCTGCTAAATACTCGACTAAGGTAGTATTTCACAGTTAATCTGATTTAATATGATGTACGACAGAATTATTTAAGTTGAGAAAATTGGCCAAAAATTTAAATGCGAATTTCGGCGAGCGAAAACCGAGCCAAGCACGGATAGCAAGAAATTTCAAACATACTTCGCGTTGACATGATTTTAAAGTAGCGACTAAAAAGATAATGCCGAATTCCTGAACGGCGAACTCGGATATGTAGATCAGTTCATGCTGACGATTTATGATGAAAGCCGAGCAAAATATGGCGTCGTCGCGACGGTTTCCATTGAAACTTTTTTTACTGCTCCCCTTTCGATGGAAGATAAATTTGCAAATAGAGCACGGAAGACCACCCGGCTTAAGGAATTTATGCCCAACTGTATTGAAATGTAAATAAGTTGCCGTAAAGTTGTTTTTCTAGACAAGGATACAGGTACACTACACAACACACGTGTAGAGGCTCCTCTCGCCTTGAATATTTAGGAGTCTCTGAGTGCACCGAGCAAAGCAGAATGTGTTGGGTCTGAAAAGGCCGATAATTTTATTCAATTACAATTTACGGTTGTAAATCCGAACACGATACACATTTTCGCAAACACTTCTCGATTCAGTTTAATTTAAAAGAGGAAATGGAAACATACGATGATATTAAGTTTTCCTTACATAGCTTTTGTAGAACATGTAGCGAATAATTTTGAAGGTAGTGCAACCTCTGACTGTGACTTTGTTGTAGAAAATTAAGAACTGCATTTGCTAATTATGTAAGTGAAAATTTTGTAAAAATGAATATTATTTTTTGCCATATTATTATTTTTCCCAGTAAGGACTTTTTTGCTTGGCCTTTAAAGAAAAATTATTGTTATTACGTAAGAGGTACCAGCTTTAGCATAGAGACAGACGGACTTGGCTTTATTACAACGGAACCCTAAAAATGACGGAGACCACTTCCTACATTTTCATCTGTACTTACATCAGCACGTTCTGCTAAAATTACTTCCAAGTATAGAAACTTTCAAGTCCCTGGAGGACGATTTTTACGGCGCGGTAAAAGCTACCCAAGTTAACTTCAGTTCAGAAGTGACTCGTATCTGTCGGTAATACGCCGCCAATATTTGCTCAGTTTCTCCACTGGGATGCTCCGAGCTGCATCTACAGAAAGCTTATACCATTTTTTTCTTTATTACACAATCTGATCAAGTTTACTTATAGCGGAATGGTTTTGTCTTCGTTTCTCTGATGCATTCTATTTTATATTTTGTTTACGAATTAAATGATAAATGTTACCTACTACAATATTATTGAATTTGGTGAAAAAAATTGTGTATAGATTATACTGACTGATAGTTGATACTTATTTTTTGCTTTAGGTCTTTAATATTATATATTTCATTTAATGTTCCTCGCATAATAACCGCAAATAGACAATTTTCTAGTCTTTGATAAGGTCCTTAAACAACCAATAGGATTTAAAAACTATATAAACACTATTAGCAACTAAAACACTGATAATATCAGCGAAATATCCTAGTTTCTATAAGTGTTGTCGAACTCTGCTATCACCACCACTACTAGATAAAGCTGTTGTCAGGAGAAGTATTGATTTCTAATACATCAGTGTACAGTTCAAATGTAGTAACCGTTATTGTTAGAACAATATAGTAGTACAGTAGAGTACAAGCGGTAGGGTCTAGTTATCACCTCGGCAATATTTGCTCTGAGTCCCTCTGGGAGGCCGGGACCGCGTGCTAGACAAACAGTGTCCTCTATCCTTAGATACAACTGGTCTGTTAGTACACGGGATAGTTGTTTAGAGCGAAGACAAGTAGTTACACGATCGACACTAGGGAGTAGGTAAATGCTGTGTTAGTATGTTAGCTGTAGTTGGTTAATGAACACAGTACACGTTCACTCCTGATCGCGTTGATAGAATAAAATTTGGACTTTATCAATTTCAAAGAGATAATCTATCTTTTAAATTACAGGACATTTCCTATAATGCTAAAGCGGTTTCAAAAATTATTAATCATCTAGAAAAAATTAAGTGGGTGGTAAACTAATTAGTGGAACTAATAAATAAACAAAGTATTTTGTAATGAAGTCGCAGCGTATTGCCGCGGTGATGGCTGTTCGCGTTCACATTTCAAGCACTTGACTGGGAAATCGTTACGAGCCCGTAGATAGTTTTTATTATGCGCACGTTAGCTATAAATTCAACATTTACAACGTTGAACCGACCACTTTGTTGGTGAGCTATAAAAAGTTCAATTCGCACAACAATGTGTCGGGTGGGCCCACGTTTGTTTGAAATGCATCTGCGTCTGTTTCGGAACAAACTTATTGATTGGGTGCATCCACGGATAGACGGGACTAAGGGAATATAATATAAAACTGTTTGACATGTGTCGCTAGTTAGTCATCGGAGCCATGGTTTACAAAAATTAAATTCTATTGGTTGATTGCAGTGACATGACCAACTTTAATGCTGATAGGTAAACATCAAATATTGTTATCATTCGTTTCGTAAGGGGAGAAGGGCACTTCCCCTCTCTATCTTTCATCTCGCTTTGTTCCGTGGCTGCATCGCATCTGTCGTCAACAGTTTCATGGCACGTGAAAATGCGCCGTTCCACGTCAAAATATTCAAGCAAGAGAACCAACCCCATGGGAGCCACAACCAACTATAGTCAAAGAATTGTCCAACTCGCAAGAAGTTTGGACAGATACGCTTTGAATATAAACTCTGCTGATACATATTGTATGGAACTGTAGGTTCCGTTTCCTGACACGAGTCACGCGGATGATAACACTAATCGGACCTGATCATTGTGACGCCGTTGCAAACTGCTTGAAGTGAAGAATCTATTTCGAATTCCAAATACATCGTAAGCCAGAAGGTTTACGAGATAAAACATTTCATCGACCGTTCCCTTCGGTTTACGGAGTCTATTGACTCTGTAATGCGACTCATTTCCCGAACACACCAGCTTTCGGGATAGGAAAAGTTCTGACATCCTCTTCTGAGTGGAAATGAAAGAAAGAGGCCCTTCGCTCGAGTACGTAGGCACTAAACTTAATGCCTTTGATCTAACAGACAAAAGTTTGAGTTAACTCGAATACAAAGACAATCAAGGCCATCTGCTCGCTAAGAAACGAGTAAGTAATTCAAACTTAAATGAGAAACTCGTCGAGGGGATAATACGATTGGGAATAATACTCTTTTAATCGTTCTCACCTTTTTGCTAAACTTCATAAATATTAAAGTTACATTGCTGATATGGCGAACGAGCAACGTGCAGACGTCTGTGATGAATCATCAATCATAATGCTATGTTTGCCCTTTTCTGTAATGGCGTCATTAATGTGATTGCGCTGAACCAGTACGCTTCCCGTCGATGGTTACAATTTCTTTGCTTGTATTCGATCTCGTTCCCCCATTGTTGACTCGCTCGAGTCAGCATATCAAACAATTTACTTACGAGACGTCTATGATTTCTTTATTACGGCCCCTTTTATCCTTTTCTCCGCCGGCACTCGCCCGCTGCGAGAAATTTCCTTTCTACTGCCTTCTGTATCGCCCGGCGTATGAGGAGATATTGAATTTTGAAACATAAGGTTTCCTTTTTTATCTCTTCCACCATGATTCTCTGTGTATTTACAGAGCTCTGTGTAAACATAAAGCTGTAGTGAGTGGCCTATTCAGTAAATTGGTATTCGCGTCCCGTTCTTATTTTATTTGGCTTCAAATTCGTTTAGAGATTAAAAGGGATCATCGTCGAGATATTTTCTTAAAACCAACCCGGAGTTATAAGCCGCATTACGGAAAAGAATCAAGTACCACTTCTCGGTACAGTAAAGCTCTTGCCTTAATGTGTTTATAATTATATGCCTACGTACGTTTCGCCGGTCGTGACAAGTATGTATGTATAGTTTCATGTGCATCTATTTGTCGTGATCACAGTAATGGCTTTCTGACCGTGAACTACAACGGGAATCGAATAGCGTTGCTGGGGTGGAGAGCTGAGTGTGCAATAAAGTAAACGTTATACGATACTGGGGCTATTATCTATGTAATTAAATCCCTTGGTAGTGTTAAACGAGCGTCCACGGTTGGCATGTAATAAACATGGACGCTTGTTACTAAGTTCCCATGTGCATGGGAGATGCCTCTACATTTAGCTCCGTTAGGACAAATATAGTGCGTTGCTCTGGAATTATCCGCGCAATACACGGAAAATTACTGTAATGTTTACGGAGCGTTTTTTGTTCTCAGCCATAGGTACGTCGTATATGATTGCTGTTAATCTATCGTGATGTCATTATGCAATTATAATCGGTTCGCGGATCTGAATTCTTGTTTCTATGTATAGTTTTGTCATAGACAGTGATAACTTTGCGGTGAACGTTGCGCTATCTATTGTAGAATTCTTCGCTAAACATTTGTATAATAAGTTTATAGTATTGTCAAAGATGTTTATGTTAATAGATACGAAATTTGCAAAGCGAAATGAAATTTTTGTATTCTGTAACAAGATATTGGTATTGAATAGGTACTTCGGTCAACTTCAATTTATCTCAATGTCCTTTATGAGACCCAATTTAAGCTTTAGCAGAATTGTTTAATTTTAAATAAAATTATGTTTCATTTACTTGTATATTTCTAATCAACTGTACGTCATTTGCTTGCAAATTATTTTAGAACAAAAACAACCCCGGTATTAGTATCTCTAAATTTACATTTAACAGTTAATAATTTTCTTTCAATTTTTGAACTATTCTCTATGACGATGTCTACTTCATTTACGCATAAAATGTTATAACCAGTCTTTTTAATTATTTATAGATATAGTGTTTATATCGGTGCAGCAGATCGCATTTGCATTAAAAGTCTGCTATTAGAAATCTGATGCTTGCAATCAGAGCGGCGTAATATCGTACGTTTTGCGTAGTAGTGCGTCCACGGGTTCAGTTAACACGTGGAGCTTCGGAATGGTCTATTTCTGTATGCCATCGACCGTCAAATTTGTAAACTCTTACCGTTTGATTTCGTGGTTCATTAATTAGAAAATTTGGCTCCGTTGCAGCTACCGTTGTATACATGTTGTGTTTTGCTGCGGCGCCAAAAATTTCAACACTGTGCAATGAATGGATTGAATTTACGCCCTTGTTGGGGTCATGTTTTAGAAACAATCTTTAATATAACGATTTTAGAATTGCCAAATTATTTTTTACTAGCAGATATGTTTTTACGTTTTGTTTTTGTTTTCACAATTGATCTTCTCTTACAACGTTCACACTCTCAAAATGTATACTTACAGCAACGCTGATTAGTATTAAGTTCTAAAATATACAGAAATTGTTATTTCTGTAAATGTTTGAATAACATTCGCTGCCTTTACTTCATAAACGAGGTGTTGACAGATGGTAGATTGATGGAATCACTATTATTAGGCTAGCCATCTTTATGTTTTGTTTACAATTTGCACAGGCAATTGGCTTTTAATCAAAATGGTACTGATCAGACCGTCAGTCGCCAATTGTACTACGAGTATTTGATGATAGACTAAAATCCGTCTGATTTTAAAATCTTTCAGAATGTTTTAAAACTAGCTACGACTAAACTGAATTTGTAACGCAGTTTCTGATAGGTAAAGATCTTCTCTCAATTTCGTACTGCACATTTATATAATTTAGGTATTTTTGTTGTTATTAATTTTCGAACCTATAACTGTTCCTATTAAAATATTTAATAAGTACATAAAAGATACAATTAATAGTCAAGTTTAAAAACACCATAGCTATACAAATACTTACTTCTTCCAATTATTGCACTATTTAAAGGACTAACGTAACCCACTGACCCAAATACTTTGGTGTTTTTTTTAAATACATTTGCATTGAATGATCTACAGTAACGTCTTAGAACATTTAATTTTGTAGGATTATACACTTTATTACTAATGCAGCAGTGAATCACCGTGTCAATACATTCAGTCACTTCAGTGTTAGCATCGACTTATGTTTTGTCATTAATTAAGCTTATTGTGTATGCATTATACTTTGCTACAGTATGGTTTATTCTGTCTTTAAATTTAACTTTAACTAATTGATTACTTATTGTTGGTCTTCTAATATGTTCTGATTCTTCAGCCAGTAAGTTTTCTTAACATTTTAAATACTTGGCTTCTGTCATTGTAGTTATTTCAAGCTAATCAGATTCTGAAACCATAAGACTAACAAGGCCTTATTAAGTGAAGTAAATATGAATAAGTATAAGAACAGTCTTTACTAATTTATTATTACATAATGCGACTACGTATTGAAATCTTTTCAGTTATAGAAATTTGTAAGTATTTAACTGAGCAATGGTGTATTTGCAAATAAGTCCGTCTTTTATCATTGTTTTATTATTTTTAAAACTAATTGGTTTTCAAACTATTCTTTTATGAAATGTGCTTCAAATATTTTAGTATTTCTTTAAACAATCTATTGCTATGATCCATCTGTTATACAAGTGACAGTTTACATCTCTTAACTTTACAATAGTTGTAGTCCTTAGGGAGTCTGGAATTGGCACCGCAGTTCAAGGTACCCTTCGCAAGTGTCAAGATCCGAATCCTGTAAACCAGCGCGTCTAGCCATTCTCAGTCCAATTTCGCGTTATCTCGGAAAAGGATTGGTCGATACGTTAGAGAGGAACAGCACGATCAGAATGCCGATAAGACTGGCTGGAGCGTGCCAAAACTCGGATTTATTATGCTAAAATTGGAAATCAAAAAGTGGATGCATTTCGTAAGCGAAGGCGAAGCGTATTCGCTGATTATGCACTGCGAATTCGATAGCTGAATTATTAGTTCGTACATGATCCGCGGGCCGGCAAATGTTTTCATGGCCATGGGTAATTACTGTTTTATAACCAAGTGGATTTTGAACAGCGCACTCGTAAAACTAGCATCTATTCCCCAGATGCTTTTATGACTTCTTCGGGCACTGCATTTATGTCGTCTAT
This sequence comes from Ernsta delagoae, assembly GCA_018230765.1. Lineage (NCBI taxonomy): Eukaryota > Metazoa > Arthropoda > Insecta > Lepidoptera > Hesperiidae > Ernsta > Ernsta delagoae. Next base: position 9,911 of record DWBH01000122.1, read on the forward strand.
CTGTGGTTTATGTTCGATAGGCTGTCAATTTTGGGTATACCCTTTGATAATGGGAGTTACTAAATGACCTACATTGTTACCTAAGTATATGTTTTTTTCCACATTTTCCAATTTTCCTAAATCGTCTGAAAGATGTTTGGTTTCGTAGATGTATGTGTGTGTCTCTGTCGCGACGTGTCTACTAATAGGAGCTCATGAAGTCGAAGAGGTCGCTCTAAGCAGTTTTTTTGTGCAAATGTTTTCGGGCAATCCCGAAGTAACTCATGAGTTGAGTTATTTGTACCTTAAAATTCTACGTTTTTGTTCGTTAATTGTTCTACGTTAATTCTACGTTACAACGTTCGTGCTACGGTAATTGTTCTATGCTTTAAATGTTTTTACATAGCTCGATAAACTACGGTACAAATCCATCATAACAATCGTATAGTTACATCATTACACGCGCTCTCCTGCGCCGGTTTTATTAATAAACCGCCACGTGTTCGATATATGTACGTGCGCTTGCGTTTCGGGTACGTTTATATTGACGTTTTAATAATAATATCGATTAAATAATAAGCGATATAGCGAAGTTCGCATAGCTCCGCTGGAAGTGACGATCGCTAGCGATCTCACGAGTTAAGTAACGTCGGGCGCGGTCGGTACCTGGATTGGTGACCGCTAGTGGCATATTTCGTGCAAAAACTATTATCTGCTAACTTCTTAGATACAACAGACATCGAAACAATGATTTTTTTGGCTGTTTGTTCCTTTCAAATCCATCATCGTAATAACGTTGCTTTATGTTGTTATACGTCTTAATTCGAAGCGACACAAGTGTTCTTCATAAATTGGTTTAAAGTTGAACTTTTTGGTTTGTTTCGATCACAAACACGACTCCTATTCTATCCGCCGTTGCTAAACCACCCGTCGTGTAAACGCTATCTCTTATGACCGTCCGCTGCTCTCCACAATGTGACCACACCCGATTATATCTCGACCGTGTGTTAGATAGTGTGCTTACTGTAATATGATATGCGGTGTTTAGTTTACGATATCCAGTTAATGTGCACATCAAATAACGCATGAACTCTTTCACTGACGCACTTGAGGTTGGTTTCATTCACCTGCTTGAGTGTTCTCTTGTTTGTGGTTAGATTCATCATCTTCACCTTTATCGTGATCATTATTTATCTTTATATGTCCCACTGTCCACTTGAAGCCCCTCCTCTTGAATGAGAGGGCCAGTTCTTATCCACTAAGCTATCATTCCTTTTGGAATGGCAATATAATATATTAGAAAAGACCAAACTAATTCTACTGTTATGGTATTTTCCGTTTCGCCTTCATTTTGTTATTTTAGTTAACATCGTCACGCCACTATTGGTTTGTCTATTCTCACTCTTTCTAAGACAAGGACAACGATATAATATGCAACGTAATTCACTAAAACGTTACTCATGAAGGTATTATTACTTATATAATAATATTAGTTTAGGTACGACATTAGAACTCAATGACTCTTATATAATCTAACAACATTGTAACCACAAGCTAAATAAGTGATTAGAATACTAATAAACAGACACCGAAGTCAATATACGAATAGCAATACTAATATTTATATGTTAGTAGGTATCTTGTAACAGTTGTTCGTTGTAGATAGTAGAGTAGGTGTACATAGATTAATTATTGTGATCACGCGCGCGCATTGTCATAGAAACTGGAAAATATAACTTTCTTCTAAATAACTAGGGTTGCCAGTGAGGTTCCTACATAAACGTGTGTCAAAGGCAATTTATCAAGGATCTTGATATATGGATTAGCTTTTGATATTTGGCATAGTATTTTTGAAGTACAGACTATCACCTTGTGTATGACGCGGCTTACTAATCATTAATCTATGGTAGCATAAAAGAACATATAGTACGCTTGCTTATTGAGCCGATAAGTCTCAGGAACAGTCGGACACTGTTAGTTTTAGATAAACAAATCGTCTGTTACTTTGTAATCTGTCTGATAGAAAAAAATATAGTTTTGATTGCGCAGTTTGTCATTGTCTAATTCGATTGCGTACCTATAGGGTTGTTAACTATTATGGTCTTGACATTTATAAAACTAATTATATAAATAACGCTTGACACTCAAGGCCCAGCATTAGGATTCCCTGTGTCGAAGATAATTACACAAACATTTAGACTAAGAATAGAAAATCTAAAGTCGTCATTTAAAATTCTGTTTCTGCCCCGCCGGGAATCGAACTTGGGACTCTCAGGGAATGTCAGGCCGATATGATAACCATTGTAGTACCTATACTCGTCATTAATTCTAAATGATATCAAGACAACAGACATTATTACAAATAGAATCATGAAGTACAAGAAACGTAAATTTATAAATTAAGAAAACTCATTAGGTCTCTAATTAATTAGGTGCAAATATTGAAAAATATGTTATCAACGTAAACAGGAATACATTATTAAAATTCATATCAGTAAATAAGATAATACATGACTCAATAATATAATAACTGATAATAACCGACGCGGAGACACACTCATTATGTTTACAATGAAATACACGTGTTAATTTTGGTGGGGATAAATCACAACTACTCCGTAGTAAAGTTTATTTATGTTCTAGAGACTTTGAGTGTTGCGTAGATTTAGAGAGTAATGTTGTAGAAGTTTATTTTGAAACATACACATTAGTTTATATTTTTACACATGACGCTGAAGACATGACAGTAGCGATTGACGTGAACATCGAATACATCGATGAAGATGTAATTATGCAAGTAATTATTTTCTACCATGTAAAAAGGGACTTGTTACATACACTAAACATACTATATATTACTAGCTGTACCGGCGAACTTCGTACCGCCTTAGAATTTTGTTATTATACCGACAACAGAGCCACCTACCGGGTCCAATTGTGAATCTAAACCATTCTCGAATCCACTAGAATATATCCAGAAAATTTTATCACAATCTATCCAGCCGTTTAGTAGGAGTTCAATTACAAACAGACGAACAGAAGATTTTTAGATGACAACACTAAATATATTTAGGAAACTGAATTTTAACGTGACAGTCATGATGTGAAGAACATTTACGAGTAGTGAACATTGTAGACTATGATTCAGATACCTAATATCGGAAAATAGGATTATTTAGATTATAATGTACAAAGCGTATTTATTAAACCAAAGTAACCCAAGCCATGTTGACGGATATTTCCGACATCTTTTTTAAGTTTGTAACAACTCTATCCTCTTATTTCTAAATTGCTTCAAATAACGACATGCTATTTGGGATTCGACATGAAACAACAATTGTAGAAAAAAAAGACACTCAAAAGATGGCAGGTGATAGTCTTGTAGGATTTAAATTACCTGCTACATTTTTTTGCTTTCATCTACGAGGAAGTGATTTTGCTCTTTTGTAAGATAGCAATGTAGTCGTAAAGTAATGAACGTTAAGGTCTATTGTTGCTGCAATAAAGTTTTAGGGTTCCGCAGGAAGCACGAATGGGATCATATAAACTAGGAGACGCCCGCTTGTTTTTAGGAAGGATCGCAGGAAATATTCTATATCTCATGTATGTTTACGCAATGTCGTTTCATTTATTTCTATGTGGTTCCGATGTACTTCCGAATATCGTATATTTTCGCTATCTTCTAATAAAATCTCACCTTTATTATCAAGGCGCTGTAACATGAAGGTGCGTAGTAAAAGTGTTTTTGTAACTTTGATGTTAGACAGGATTTTCTTACGTGACAAGTTTCAGCAAGCCAATTAAACGGCTTAATACAAAATAACGTTAGCATAGATTTGAAGAATTTCTTTCGTAACCACGTGAGTATGTATGGCGAAACTGTTCGAGTTTATCTGCAAATTAAAAATAATGAACGTCCTAATTTAGTTGCTTAAATGTTGCACTCATAGTATCAGTTTAACAATTTTCACACACACGAAAATAAGTATAAACAGCCTTCACGTGGTCAGGTGTCAAGTGTACGGCTATAAAAATATTCGTGTTAACGACGCATAAATTAACTGACTAACTGACACTACTATGATAGCACGCTCGTGAGAATTAAAACCGTTGCCAAATTCAACGTAGATAAAAGTTGCAAACTTAGTAGTTTACTAGCGTGTACGTATTTCCTAGATAGGTGTTGCAATATTACTTCCGAAGTTGATTTTATTTTATTTACCAATTCAATGTTAATGTTTGTTAGTTTGTTGTTACTTAAAGATTGATCTAATTTAGGAAAATTGTTTCATTCTTTCGTATCTTCATTGTTGAGATGTTCTAATTTGAAAGTAACAACACACAACAAATTTCGACTTTTGATATTATGTATTAGGTTTCGAAGCCTATTTATTTAAATCAGCGCCTTTGCTTCCTCTAAATTGTCTCAATTTTGATCTGAAAATTTAATTTCTATTTCAATATTAAAACCTATGTTTCATCCATATCTCTGTCGTTTGTCCGTAAATCAGCTGAGAGGCTATTATGGTCGATTAGTGATCATTGCCTCTTGGACTGATTCTATAAAAAGGACAAGATGCACCAGTGAATCATAACTCTTAATTGAAACAGATAATCTTGATCGTTCAGAAAGATACCTACGTGACTTATGTAATTGTTATGTGATTGTTTTTTGAAAAGATTGTAAAATTATTTTCTATCATTTGCAAAATCTTTTGGATTTTAACCAATTACTTACTTAACTTTGGATAAATACTAAATTTGTTTCATTTTTAGCCATTTAGCATAATCTTAACGAAACTGAACTATTCCAGAGCGAAGTTCACTCCTCTTGGCCTAAGTAAAATGTCTTGTCTTGCGACTCAGAAAGATTAAGAAGTTTGTTGAATTTGTGAGTGTCACGATTCCGGGATAAGCTTGAAGTTAAATTGAAATTTGTTCTTGATGTTGGCCACTTTTAAGTAGATAGTAGGTCCTCTTAGTCAATCTACCTTAGATGTACAAAATATGTTATATTATAAGTATTTTTTCTTTTTTTTCCAAATCTTGGTAACGCTTTAAAGTTGTATTCAGTTAATAAATCAACGTAATAAATTGGAAGCTTATGCGGGATAAAGACGCGATCCAGAACAAACGTATCAATACATTGATCAAATCACGTCTGCTATAAGACAGAATTATCCTTGAGGTATTGTTAACAGTACTATCTCGACATTAGCTTTATATGAGCAGATTAAATCAAGTGCCGCTTCATATCGATCGATGGTTAACTAACCGCTGTGTTTACGTCTACATAATTCATAGGCGTCTAGCGGTACAGACTTGTCGTACCATGAACGATCCAACAAGTCATTAACAATCTTCGCTAGACTTGTGATGGCTCCTCCAACGATAGGTATACCGTTGCCGCAGTCTAATGAGTTGATAACTTTTTCCATCTCGCCATTTCCATTCATAAGATGTTTATCACGTATTACCATATAGCAATTCATCATCATTAGTTGCTCGTGTCTCAGTTGTGAAGCATGTCCATGGAAGAATCGAATGTGACATATGACGTTTCTATCTTCCGCTTTCACGTCATTTAGTGCTGTCATTTCAATATTCATAAGTCTTTGCAAATTTTCTTCTATAATCTGATTACCTAC
>DWBH01000123.1:0-15536 GCA_018230765.1 Ernsta delagoae
GTATGTTTTATCTAGGCATCGTGAGGTTTTTTTGATGCGGCCATACGTCGAACACAAAGTTTATCGCGAGACGACTCTTTCTACTCATGATGTAGCTGTAGTATTAGAAATATTCGCAACAACCTTTTTTATTAATACCGAGTACTAACTTCACTGTCGGACTTAAGTGGTGGCGCGAACTCTTTGTCATAATGTACTTTGTTTTTCGTTTGATGTGCTGTGCTGCGTATGCGTGTCGATGTGATGCTTAGATAAAGGATGAAGTGTCTGTCAGTCCGTCCTCGAATCGAAACTCGACCGAACCCAACGAGCCAGTGAAGCAAGGCAGTGAAGAGTGAAGCGAGTCGAAGTCAAGCGAGCTATTCGTTATTCGTTTCACTCGTTAGTTCGTTATCCCCGGTTATTCCAACCAAACCAAGTCCACTTTTATTCCGCTTTGTTTTGCGGAGGTGAGTGGACGTATTGTTGACGTCGCTCGTATTGTTGCGTTGTGTTCAATGTTTTTGTAGTTAAAAAGTATTTTTTGAGTGAACAGAACTTATATTTTGTACGAAAAGTGTTTTATATGAACGTCATCAGTGGTTGTGTGTAAATCGTATGAAATAAATAAGATTTGCGCAATCGTTGGAGCAACTCGATGTCAATAAACTTGTCGGTGATATTTTATGGGAAAGGTGTGCCGCGGCGCGGATACCTGTTCGAGAAGGGAGGGTTTACGAGGTCGGGATGATGGCGAAGGCCGGTGGCGCCTGAGGTGGTGCGATGGTGTGGAGGATAGTTTGAGGTGAGTGGCATGCTCGGGGGCCGCGGCACGGCAAGGCAGCGGGGCGCGGGCGGCGGGCGCCGCGTGCATTCACCTCTGACCCGCGCGGGGCGAGCGCCTCAAGGTCGGTGCGCCGCCTGAAGGTCGCTCGTCACGTGACGCGAAGGGTGCGCACCCCCGCCCTTGCCCCACCCTCCATCCCCGCTCTCCCCTTGCGTTTGTTTGGGTAGTGTGATGCGTTGTGTTTTGTCTTTTGATTCAAGAATACCTACCAATTATATACCTACCAAAATATAGTATATTGGTAGCTACCAATTTATTTCTTTATCGATTGGAAAACAATACCTACATTTTTCTGATATTTACAAGGATGTTTCTTAGCATGTGTTTTACCTACTTACGTTTATTCAAATATAAGCACTCGTAGTCGTAGTGGCTTAAAGTATAATTATTTAAACACACTCTAAGTATCTGCATCATATTCTATTTTAATATTTTCATGATAATATCGTAGGTACACTAACTTGGGGCCCTTATATGACTATGAGCCTCGTCGGCCTTTTTTATTTATGAAAGCAAGGTGAAGTAACTTAAATCGCTGCAATAGGTAGGTAGTAGCGGACCTACTCGTAGGTTACTAGTGTAGTGATCATAAAGTTTCTACCTATTACTAATTACCTACTTTAAATTGTAAATGTTACCATTTACAAATTTAATCGGCGTACCTAGGAAAGTAAGGTACCTACAACCTAATATAGCTGTCTATATTATTCGCGTAGGTGGAAATTGGAATACTTTTTCCATTAGGAATGCAAATTTTCTCATTGATTGAACTTTGATCGTTAGCCTATTTTAAATCTTTTGATCTTTTGTTTTACACTGTAACGTAGGTAATTTATTACCGAAGGATTAAAGGTAAAATAAATTTAACAATATTATTGATTTACTACTCCATGGATTGTATTAGTAGTACTAGGCAGTAGGCATATTAAAAAATAAAAATACCGAAATTACGAGATACCTATGTATTTAAAACTAAATCATGGAAAAAAGAGACAAAAGAAGTGCCCTCCAGATACTTGACAGATGATATTTAGGTACCTACTTAAGAGTCGCTTAATTATTTCCTAAACTTTCCTGATCTTTTCCTTTTCCAAATTCCTTTCGTCCTTATTTTTTTAATATCTCGTTTCCACGTATTTACGTGTCTTTGGCTGAGCGTGTCTGCGCCATCGCCATACAGAAAAAAAAGAGTCGCTTAAAACAAAACAACTAACAAGCCGAGGCAGATAAAAGAATATGTAGGTATATGAGCATGGACAATAAACATAACTAATTTGGTATCAGGTTTATTATATGAAGTGCTACACAACACACTATGACACATGTATCTGTTATAATACAAGTATAGTATTGTTTTATAAATTCAGCCACCGCACATAACGGTATTTAGTTGGCTATGATTATGATGAAACTGCGATGGGGAACGTGATTATCATAATCATAATGGCTGCTCGTATCCAGCACCAGCACACGACCAGTCGACAACGACCACTATTTAACAGGTATATACTTGTATAGAGTCTATAGAGAACAGAGACAAGAGATAACAGATAATCAAATAAAAATGAAACCCAGCCTTAACTGCTAGTAAGTAGGTACCTTAGGTACGATATTTTGTATAGCCCAAACCCAAAAGCATATTTTTTATGATGTTAAATAAAACAAGGGCTAATAAATTCATAGATAGACTAAACTGAACTATGTATATGAGCAGTCGTATTTAAAAAATCATCGTATAATCTGTTAATACGTGCAATCAGAAAATGGACAAAAGCATATTTATACCTATAAAAATATAAAGTCCCGTAATCGTATTAAAATAATTGGCCATCCTACTCAGAAGGTATCAGTTTTAGGTACAGCACGTCAAGGTAATAATAATAATAGTTCGCGGGCCTCTCAAGAAACACTAGCTTAACACGCTCATAGCAAAAAGTTGCATATCAAGGCCAATATTTTGATTACATATAACTGACTATACTAGAAACGTAATATAAGTGTACGCTGGTACTACGGACAGAGTGTATATTTATGTATACGATATTAATTATATACATAACTAAAAACCGGATTTAATTAACAAAATAGATATCTATGTAGGTACCTATGTATGTATGTTTCGTTTGCATAATATAAATTGGGTTGCGAAAACTCAAGTCTTTATTTTATAACTAGTTACACCTCGAATTCAAATTAAATGCGATTGAAATTGAATTATGTCGAATAATATTGGATTGAAAAGTATTTTTTTAATAATATTTACCCTTAAGAAGTGTTATAACAAAATAAATATGTTGTAGCTAATCTGATCGTTATTCAACATATGCCGATAGCGACCTATACGTGCCACGCGTCAAATACCTGTAAGTCAATTTAAAATAATTGTTATTTTTTTCTGTCCGCTTTCAATTGTTACGAAATAAGGGCGTGCGCTTGTGACGTTTTCACGTTAGTGTAAGTTCATTGACCTGTCGTTAATGTGACAAGGACAAGCCTTCCCCTTTCCAATTTCACCATTTCACCAAGAATATCGGAATCCAACAGGAAATGGCGACACGGTATTCTAATTTCATATCTAACACTAATTATTAATTTTTGTTCTGGTTTTTTAATAACATAAATATAATATTTTTAATCGAATACTCGGACTTTCATTAGCATTCATGTATGACACGGAACAAAGAAAAAAGGAAGTGCCTAACATATAACATTTGGCTCGAAAAATACATACCTATGTTCATATGTGCGTTATGTTACTCAAATGCAGTTGGAGGATTATTGCACATAGTTTCTTTTCTTTTTGAACAGTCGTAATAATGCAATAAGTTGGCGCGCTTATTACTCAAGAAAAGCAGAATTAATTACTGTCTGTGGTATAACTTGATAACTTTTTATCAACCGGGACTCCAGTTGAAGCCTTGTTAAGTAAGATTGTGACATGACAGCCGGGTTCAGTAGCACGCCGTAATAGTCATCTGTCCATTATTAACTTAACTATGATTGACGTCACCCTCCCAGGCTTAGCCAGTTCCTTGCGTTAAAAATTGAATGCTGTATTTCAGAAGTATATAATGTACAATCTATGGATTAAAATATATCAATACCTATATATGGAGTATAGACTAAAAAAACTATGGATTAGCTATTAGAAAAGTCTAATGTTTAATTTGAGTCGATGTTTCGTATGTTAATTAGCCATTAATTATACATAAACACAGATTGAAGTCTGTTGATGGTGCACTAAAAACTTAAAAAATCGTCTGAAAACTATCGAATTAACCTGTATTATCACATATCCTGAACTTAGATGTTCTTAGTACAGCTAGCTATCTAGTTATTGCAAGCTTATTGCAAACTAGTTCTGTTGCAGTGTGTACTTGATAACTTAATTTATTGGTTCAAGTCATGGCGCCAAGGTGTTTAATTTCAAAATGGCAACAAACTAGCTTTCTCTGCAACCGGTCGGGTGGTAAGTTGTACGTGTACTCCGAACAGACACACCGAGTAGTATGCTAATGCTAATGATATCGTCAGATAATACTACTGTGTGGGCGTTTATTGTACTGGCATTCTGTAAAGTAAGCTAACCAAGGTGTACCCAGTACATCTAGTCCGAATCTTGACAGCTCAGCAAAACCTTATATTAATATCAAACCTCGTACTTGTGAAAAAAAATATTTGCACATGAAGATGAGCGATAAATAGTATCCACTTTTAGTTACCGCCGTATACTTGCTAGGGGAGCTGCTATGCTGCTAATCCGTGTACACATAGAAGAAACGAAAACGATTTAGTCGCTGCGCGTGCAAATCCGCGGATCAGCAGTTGGTAAATACCGCGTATCTACTTTTGAACAATTTTACAAAAGGTGAAAAATACTGAATTATATCAATCAGTCATTTGACTATATTTGTTTTTGCCGAAGTTTGAAGAAAGTTTTGTATGACTTACATTAGAATTCTGTGCTAATTTTTCAATTTTGCGCCTTTTGACGAGACGTGTTATTAACAAGCTGCTGTTTCTCGGAATTGCGTTTTCGTTAACTATCATATTTAGGGTCCATAAGACGTAGATTTCGCACTATCTTATCTACACGATTTTAGTCTACGTCAATCAAATCATTGGAGTGTGTGCTTTCAATTATGTCGTAGGAGGAACTTAGGTGAACGGGATCAAAGGTACTATGGTATTTACTATATGTATATGCAAAAGACCTGTGTATTAACACTTTTTTCAAGAAACCGAAAACTTAAGTTCAGTTGAATAGATACATAACAGGATTTTGGCAAATCTGTAACGTCCGATCTCTTCTCCTCTTTGTTCCGTGGGTTATGGACCATCTCTTTGATCTAATGAATAGCTGTTGTAATTCATTTTACAATACATCGCAGGACTTGTGCGTTTCAATGAATTCATTAAAATATATTACGGTGTAGGTACACTGGTATACAGTGTACTTTATTATATTTGGTGCAGCTAACTTACTTGCAAAATGGTTCCTATATCCAGTTAAGGGTTTGACTGGTTTATGTAAGGATCGATAGATTATGCCTATTTGTACTGCAAGCTGACTACTCCAAATGCGTTTGAAATTGGCGATGGTTTTTTTGTTTCTTTGTGGGGATTTTTGTCTTTGTATTGGAAAACTCTATTAATCTATGATTTAAATAACTTGTCTTTCTTTCTCTTTCAAAATTAAAATTGAAGAATTTTTATTAAGAATCAATTAATAGGTATAAATATTATTTTATCACAATGGAGCTAGGTAGATACTAAGTCGATAAGAGTCATAATATGTCAGGGATACTCTTTCTACAATTTATTTTTTTGTATGGATTTACTTAAAAAAAATACTTTGCATGTATCATTGCGTAGCAAATATTGTTACGTTTTATTAAAACCACAATACTTATCAGTATAATCATACATGTATTAAAACTACATTTCATTATCAATGTCTAATGAAAGTCGTAGATAAATCATGTACATCACGTTTAGCTAAGCTGATAATTTAACGAACATTGCTTAAGAATAGTGCTTTATATAAGGTATTGTGTACATTACGTATATATAGTGTGTAAGTGACGTAACATAACATTGGTATCGTGAACACGTATCTAACATGCACCACTCTCCAGCAGTCGCTTGGTAGAGCGCATACATACCTACTATCAAATAGATTTGCCTGGAGCGTTGCAATTTATAGATTTTACAGCATGCAGAGCAAAAAGTTATTGGTTGTGTATAAATTGCTTACTATTGCTGATGTTTACGTGGATGATAAGCTAACATTAATTTCTATAAGACTTCAGGGGCCTTACCACTAACTTTTAGGAACTATCATAGTTAGATAACGATTTGTTTCAATATTAAACGAGATCTACCCATAGTCATACCTACCTATAAGTAAGTACGTAACAAATACTAATATACTAGATCTATGGTGTAGACAATGCAATGGCATTAAGTAGTAGAGAAATCCCTTATCTAAACTAAGAAATAAATCGTTTAGTCATCCACAAGCCATTTCTATAAAACATAGGCTCTGCAATTTAATTACAAAATGAATGTCGAAATAGGATCTCGGCTGGCTCATTGTTTGCTTTAAGCCGGATGGAATTGATTAATCGCTGAACTACTGCCTGTAATTAGCCATTAATTTTACAGTTAGCGGTTATTTCACGACGCCGTGAAGTTGTTGACTCCGTACTGTAGATAGATGTTATCGTAGTGGGTTGCAAAAACAACGGTCTTGGTTGATTTTTGTTGAATGATATATTTTGTCCTTGAAGGCCGCGCCCGCATTGTGATAAGGGGTTCAAAGTGCGCTTGTGTACGTCTAATCTGACTGTTATTTGCTGCGAATGTATTTCTCAAGATGTAGTCACTATATTCTTATTATAAGATTTTAATTAATATGTAGGTATACGAGCATACAGGCTTTATATGGTAGCGTTATTTATGTATTAAGTTAAAGCGCAGAAGCTCTTAAAGTATTGTTTTTTTCTTTGTAATCCTATTCTAGATTAATTATTAAATTAAATAAATTAATATAATCATGTTTTTGTTTTGTTTTACTTTTATTAGCTGTAATGTTGCAGAGTGTAGTGTAGTACCTACTTCTTAAAATGTATTCCAATATTATGACGTAAGTAAGTATATCTAGATTTTGATAACCACTTCGAGTTTCGGCTGCGCTCAGTATTTAAACCGCGTTTTCGCGCGCAACGTTGCGAAAAACGCAAAAAAAAAGTGTCATTACGACTGCATATTTCGCTCGACTCGCGAGTCGCGACCTCGAATTTTATAACTACAAAATAGACAGGAATAGAGTTGTTTTGACGGCCTCTTGGCATTTTGTCACTACCTTGATACGAATACGAGTGCGAATAGATGCAGTGGAATGTTGGTGGTTGTGTTGGTGCATTTGAATTCTAGCTAAGCCCCGTTCACCATTCGACTTGATATATCGTACGTACTTGTCGCTATACTGGCGTTTACCTAGCTAGTGAACAGCGAGTCGGTCCGTTTGATGTGGCGAGCTATTTTAATGGCAACTTGTGTAATAACATGCTGTCTAAGGAAATATGCGTAACAATAATGTGCTTGCAACATAACATAATAGTAGGTTTAACCAGTTGACAACATTTTCTTGACTGCAGTTTCAATGAAGGAATTTTCATTAGACTTTAAGAACTTTCTGGCAATTTTTGTGCCGTTCAAGTAGGAAATTGAGTACTAAACCACTTCTACTTCCATTACTGTGTTCCATTAGATATAGAGCACTTGTGTTCTTACTGGACGTCGACTGTCGTTACCTTAATTGACTAAAAAATCGAATGCACTCAGCCGAAAGTCAGCAGTTAGCTTATAGCGTGATTTTTGAAGTGTTGGATTGGTTTGGAATAGTTTGGATTACTTTGGATAATACTTTTACAACTTTCACACTGACATTTATATTTGTGTGTAATTTATTGTTTGTCCTCAAAATGAGAACGTGTGTCTGCAAGTTTAAGTGTGCTTGATTCTACACTTTTGCATATATGAAAACATTTTCATAGCATAAATATTTATATATAAAATAGGTAATTTATTTTGTATTTATTAATTGTTTACTGTGGCTACTCCTATTTTATTTCAATAATTTAAAAAGACATTGAAATGTAGTAACACAGTATCACTGTTAGTTATAGGTCGATGTCTATTGAATTAAAAACTTCTAAATTCGTAATTTCTAATGCCTGTTCCAATGGTCAAAAACCAAAAACTTTACTTTATTACCTTCTCAACTCACACTAAATTACCAAAAAAAATTCCTTTATCCTTACGCTAAAAATATTGAAATTTAAAAATCGAATCGATTTCCAAATCCAAACTTCAGCGCGTCATTTAAAAACAGAACTCTTGTGATCGTTGTACCCGGTTGTACTCTCACTACTTTCATCTGTGCTTGTGTGTGTGTTGGTTGCGTGTGTGCGCGGGCGGTGACCTTGCTATCAGGCGGAAGCGCGCGGCCGCTGAGTCAGAGCGCGTCTGCCGGAGCAGGGACCTTCGCATATGTAGTGGAAAACGTTCCTTTTTCCTATTACAAATAGCTACTCGACGTCTATAGTCTATGACGCTGCTGCCTATACAAGAATGAGGTTATTGCGCGCCATTTCAGCCATTACAGATTGTAAAGACAAAAAGAAATTTTAGGTCCGTGAATCCTTCATCTTGTCACCTTTGTCTGAGCAACAAGTAAGACTTAAAGTTTCTGTAGTCAGTAATACTGCTCAAAGCATAGGAAAACATTCGGATTTACAAAAAACTTACCTATCTGCGTTTTTCCTATACTTAGGATTTTTCCCGTGTTTCATAATCTATCACCAAGGTACCTGGTAGTACCTCGCTACGGTACCTACACAACGTAGGTAGTTCGACCCTTTGTCCTTGCGTCTGCAGAGGGGACTAGGGGAGTATCGTTGTCTACACATGTGTACGTACGTGTGCGTCGCACCGCTGATTGAGGCGAGACCAGAAGCAAAAAATCGAAGGTCGTTGATGTTATTGAAAAAACAGAACAAAGAGAGACACATCAAATCAATACGGAATATTTCCGCGCCCCTTTGCACTTGTTAAGTACATTTATGTTTGAAATATGTAAGTATCCTTCAATAGATATGGGAAGGAGTCAGGAACTGTATAGTTTTATTTCATATATCTGTAATTAAACCTTTATTAATTCTTTTAAAATTGTTGAGAAGACATTTAGGGGCTGTTTTCCGATCCCTAATTAAGGTCTCATATAGGCTAATCGCCAGTTAACGTGACCAGTAATGTCATTTTCCATAGACGAAATGTCACTTTAATTGACGGATAGGTTAGGGACTTACTTGAACATTGTGAAATTAACCCTTATTATTTTTAATTTCTTGCATATAATTATACATTTTAGACAATACATGTGCCCTGTGCCCAGTTTTTGACTCTTTCACGTTACTGGTGATGCAGATTTCATTTAAATTGTGTGTATTTTGTATACGTAACGTAAGTTGCATCTAAATCCCAATATAAACGTTTTTTGCGCGCCTGTACATTATGCTAGGCATACAGGAAATCTTCTAAGTTAGTGCATGATCGCCGTCGCTTGGTATGCGAGTGACGTCCTTCCAATGAAAGCATGCGAAATGCAAATAAACAGCACCAAGTACACCAACTTGAACGACAAGCTTAATGGTCAAAGAAATAACATCGCCAGTATCATGTGAATTTGCACTCTGTTGCGTATGCTTCAAGGCTTATATATTCATTTACCAAGACGTGTAGGTAGCTCAAGTATTCGCTTTGCTATTAGCATATTATATCTGTATCGTATAATATGTTAGTAATTACCTTGTAATATTATATTGGAGGTATTGGAGGATATGGCCGCATCATGTGGCTATCTGCTCCAACTTTTATCTAAATGTTGTAGGTAATTGAAATGTTTTTAGAATACCATTTTCACGGTACTTAGAATCATGCTTAACTAAGTTTAATGTGTAATAACATTTTGACAGCTCGTCTAAGCGCAATACGTTGAGATAATTAATAAAATTTTGCTCCTTATAAATCGTGTTTGAAATAATATGTAAGTAGCTAGTAATTTACCTGCTAGCTAAGTACCTACTTACTTATTTACAACCTAACTTTAATTTCAAAAGTACATATATGGAGTATGTATGTACATACACATACTTAGTAAAAGTTAATTATGGCATTATCAATCATCTTATTTTCTAAACGTCTTTGGTCTATTAAGCTGAAAGCTGGTAACCGCTGTTAAAATCCACCCACACCTTAGCCCCATATTAATAACTTAGGAAAAATAAAACACGACTACTGAACTCAAAGATATAAGATAACAATTTTGAAACGTAATGTCAGAGAGCAATTTTAATAACATCATTGACCCTCGCTACTAGAGCACATCACTATGACCCTAGCGGTAGTGCTGTGACACGGTTCCCTCACGCGACACGGTACCGCGATTGACCGTTATGCGATACAGCCGTATTATAATATTCTTATGTATCGTTGTAACGGATTATTTGTGTCGCGGCGATAATAATCCCGTACCAGGGTTGCCGGTTAATGATAATTGCACTTTTGATGACAAAAGTAGTCATTAATTGAAAATAATTTGATTATGAAATGCAGGACTAAATATAGCGTAGATTAACGTAGTGCGCCTCTGTACCAGCAACATGCAATGTTTGGTAGATTCGTAAATTTGACAATCTTCTGTATACCCATACATATAAATCTGTTCGTGTGTTTTCGTCACTAAACCCCTTTGTCACTAAAAAGGTTGGACTGAATTTGATGAATTTTGCGTGTGTGTTTAGATAATCAGGATACGAAAGTGTATTACTCTGATGCTGTCTTTAGCTACAGGAATATGATTGGTAGCCCTGTTACCTTAGATTGGAATCTCGGTTCTTATGAATGTACTTAAGTGCCTACTCTGTTCTTTCTCGGGAATTTCGAAACCGGATTAAACTTTGCTTGTTAATTGAAATCGTGTATAACATTGCACATAAACGACATGTGATCGCTCTGCCGACTATATTTTTTTCGCTTCGGGCAATATTATTTACATTAAGCACAAGGTTATTAATTTGCCCGCTGCGTTATAATTACCCATTCACAATTTTTCAATACAACTTTCAAAGCGCTCGCTGTCTGGGTAAATGAATAAAATAAGAATAATGCGTTTAGCTTTCACCGTTATTTCTTTCAGCATTTTATACGGCATTATGTAGGTATTATTATATGATGAAAATAATAATTTAACTACATTTCGTAACCATTAACAGTAACGTTAGTATCACCAAGAATATTATGTCAATTTTGGGACAGTCTTCCATAAAGTGTTCAATTAGACACAAACGTTAACATTAACATTTTTATTTCCTTTATAGGCTTCCGTAGAGTTAAACAACATAATTATTTCAATATCTGGATTAGACAAACATAAATCAATTTAAATCACTCGTAATATAATATTTATGACAAAATATTTTGCTACAGCAAGTTTATTCACAATGTATAATAACAATCATATTATTCAAGGATTCCAGTGCGAGTATTCTTTTCAACGCCGACATTAAAAATTAATTTCAAAAGTAATGGTTGAGCCCGCGGCGCGGCCATGCATCCAGCCTCTTACTTTTGCTGTCGCAACTCGCAACATGCGCTCGGGGTCAAAATATACGTGAACGGATGAAATTCGAAATGCCGACCGCCGACGCTCACCTGACCCGCGAACGTTTTCGTAATACACAGGAAAGTTTAATGTATAGTAACTACTACCTGCCCTGCCAGCCTGCCACTGAGTAAGGCTGAGGACTTTTGAACTCCTGGTATTATGTGCCGTTATGAATGCACCCACGAAGCCTTTCTTTTTGACTTGTGTTGTTTGATTTTTATTTATGCTTGATACTTGGAAGTCCATGTTTAATTTTGTGTCATAAAATGAAATTATACTGTAGCGACATAAGCTTAAGTACTAGTAAATACAATAATGTAATATCTTGAGAATATTGTGCGGGTACTGGTGTTGGTATGAGAAAACTAGGTGCATGAGTCATAATAATTGATTCTGTCACAGTAGCAGTTAGTAGCAACAGTGACAAAGTATACAATTAAGCCTTTTCAGCTTTCCCACGACGCGTCAGATTCAGACTAAACTAAAACACGCGAACGCGAAAGTCAAAATCATAACACGATATGCGTCTTTGGTTTCGCAACGGGCCGGGGCGAGCGTACGAAATTCGATTCCGCGAAACCATTAACCATTACCGAGTGAGTCACTTGGCGGGAACAGGTCGCTGGCGCCGAGAAGTTGCTTATCGACAGATAGCGACATGCTTGTCATCTCGGAGTGATGAAGAAAGTTTGTCTACAGATAAATAAATGCAGATCAACAACGTCAAACTTGTTTAGGAGATTGTTAACTCTACTGGTATGCGATGCACTTAAGACTTAAAATATTAAAGAGAGAAAAGGGAAGATATAAATAATAAAAAGTATACGCTTTAAGTTCAAATGTGTGGTCATGAAATTTAATTTTATTTTACATCTTATCTGTATAATTCAGCCCATTGAATTTCTTATTGCATTGCACATTTAAATACATATTTATAAGAGCTATCTTTACATATTTATTTGATTTGAGACACAATTAGCATTTAGCAAAATAACCGTTTTGTCTTGAGATGATGTTTGGTAGTCGCAACATTCCTGATTCAAACTAAGTATGTATATAACATGAATATGCATGATTAGTGTTGACTATTCGCAGATATTAAATAAAATCCACGTCTTACTGCGAATAATACGGAAGCCTTCCGGGTTTTAGTGATACGTAACTCTATGGCAGGTTAAACCCTGATACAATGCAATATGTAAATTGTAAGCTACAGATCATTACGGTAATGTACTCTTCGATCCTTACTTAGAGCCTCTTTAGCACTTATAGGTATCACTCACTAATATATTGGAGCTATAAGCCAACTTCTAGTGTCAAAAAACAATTAAATTAATTACCATGAATTTGGTCTGAGAAGACCGACAGAGGACAGATTCTAGCTCGGGTACCTACATATGATTCAAAATCTGACTCAAACGTTGAAATTCTCTGTGGATCTGATCTGTCTGAGACATTGGGATTAGTCATGCCGCATTCCGAGCTAGTTGCTTTTCAATCTCTATAACGGCTTCGAAGAGATGTAATCTTTTCAGCTCATTAATGATTTGCTAGGTTTCTTAAAGTTATGAAAATGTGTAACTACTTACTGTTTACATTACCTTATTTATACTCAGAACCTTTTAAATGCTTTTGAAGTCATTATGAGCTTATTTTTGACTATAAATTGAGTTATAAAGCATTCGATCCCTCAAATTATGTACAACCGGTTCAGCAATTTAGGATTTCATATCCGACAAACAACGTAATATGAAGCTTTTATACATTTATAATTTCATAGTTGTCAGGACTTATATTGCGATTACTTATTATAACGATTCATTGTATATAACGTGTATAATTAGAGTTTGGTTTCGCTCACCTTTCCTTAAACTTTTTTAATGTATAACAACTTTTTCCTGCTTCAATAACTGCCTTCAATACAAATTCAGTATAATCTATTTTTAGCAGTTGTTGGCTGATAATTTTTTGATCAAACGTCTCGAATTTCGTATCCAAGCAAGGTCTGAAGTTTGTACGGTGGAAGTGAGTCATGCAAAAAGCAATATATCATTATTATATACATAATTAGATTGTAACTTATATAGCATAAGACGAATGAGTTTGTTAACTCTGTTTAGCCTTGTTCCTACTAGGTTTTGGGTTTGATTGAAGTGAAGTTATGTACGTATTTGAAGAAAATACTAGCAGTGAAAAGATAAAACATGAGTAGGTACCTTAGAATAAATAAATATGTCGCGCAATGCTTTCGTTTACTATTATATTCATGGTTTTTTTTAATTACTAATTTTTTAGTTACAAAAGAGGGGATTGAACAGTGAGAAGAAAGTAGAAGTGTGACTATTACATAAAGGCTGTCTTTTAGAACTAATAACTATACATAAATAGTGCTACCAAAATCATAAAAAAATACTTCAGTGACAGAACCATGAAACAATTTCCGGTCTCGTGTTTTTATTCTTATTCTATTAACAAGCGCTTATTAAGTTGTTACCAGTGTACAAATATAGGCAGTGACGGTTAGAACAACTCTATGAATGTTTTTTTTGTGTTACTTTTTGTGAGCACGCTTTAGATTTTGCAAATCATTAAGGTTATCTGTTTAATCGAAATTCAATCTTATGACGTTACGAATAAGATGTTTCAGATCGTAGTATATTGTCTTGGGACACGTAGAGCTATAGGAAAATGTTACGAAAACATGTAGCTTGGGTGCTTGTTAATAGTAAAAAATGTTTGTTGTTCATTAACAGTACTACTTTTTGCATTAGATAGTGTTCTTTCAGTAAATTTACGTGGGACTGTCCAATACAACCAGATTGAAATGGACACAGTACTTTAGCTTAGCGTACCCAGTGATGATATTCGAAAAAAAAAAACATTTGCGTAATACGTTATATTTTATTTATTAAGGAGTTATTAATAACGTTATTAACGAATGCGTAGTTATTTAGTTTCTATTCTAGTTACCGCAACGTTATTTTATGATTATTTTAGCAAAAAAACAACTAGTATGGGAGTGATAAGTTGACAAATCGTGCAAGTTAATTGAAGTAAATTAGCTCTAATCTCCAATGTTTAGGTAGCTTATAATTTTGGAAGACAGCCCTTAACTAGTATTTAACTGGTGATGTGGCCATTTTCAGATAGTTAATATTAGTGAACACGCAAGTTATTTCCTTTCCCCAGTTTTTCTGTCCCCGAGACACAAGGTTGCTGTTAAAATGAATCATTGGCTTAAGTTATTATGTACACTTACACGTTATATGCATGCACTTGTCTGATCGTTTAACAAAAGCTAGAAGAGGTCGTTTTTTTTTAAATACGTTACATACGTGGCTATTACCTGCTTAGTTGGAAGCAGGCAGAAAATAGTTTTTATTGGTACATTTTATTGGCAGGGAATACTTTTAGCATTACGGCCGCCTTATATACCATTGCCTGTGTTCCTGTTTGCGGTACGACAGAGTTTAAATACATGTACATTATTAGTAGAAAATCGTGTATTTGCAATACTTACTTTATATAGGAAAGATAAAAGAAACGTTTTTCCACGTTTTTTTTTTCTTTTAAATGTTTTGTTACAATGATTTTACATTAAAAAAAATGTCACCAGTAGGTACAGTAAGTAGGTACAGTAATAAAGACCTACTCGAGGTTGTCTTGCTATATGTAGACGGATATACGGCTGTCACTTGCTGATTTCTTTTATTTTAATAACGTAATGAGCCTATTGTATATTTTTTCTACTTGTAGGTGGTTTGCTTGGTAATTACGAATTAAAGTTAAAGCAAGCAGTGATCTTTGATCGTTCTGTCGAATATTATTTAATCGCTTGCGATAACAACATCGCTTAAATTAAACACTTCGACTTACCTTACGATCTTAGCGCAATATTAATAACGGATACAGTTTCGAAACAGCATTCCATTCTTACCTGCCTATAAAGTTAAACATACCTAATACTATAGGTACAGT
>DWBH01000124.1:0-15527 GCA_018230765.1 Ernsta delagoae
TCTCGATGTATTGAAGTCTTTTCCTGAATATAAGCATATTCCTGACTTCGTTCGCCAAAAAACACTGGGGAAGTTCTTAACTCCAATACGAAGTCCAATCGAAATAAAATATATATGATGTTAAGTGAAGCCTATTCTAGACACATTAGTGCAAACCGCATTCAATCTAATTACATATGCCGTTTCTGAGATTAGCGCGCACAAACATACAGACAAACGGACTCTTTCTTTTACCTTTGAGTAGGTACCGGAAAAAGCAGTGAACAGTAAAGAGCTTGAAAAGTGTCACAGTGTAGAGAGTCTCACCTCTCCGGCTCTACAGGCTTCGGTTTCCTGGTTGGAAGTCTGACAGCAACCCAGAGGTTCAGCCTAAGGCCTTTGAACTCGCGTTGGTATGTCGCCAGCTTGATACTCTCCCAGAACAAGCGGTGTTCTAGGTCTCGGAGTAGAGAGTACGACGCACATTGAATAGCTTCCGACAGCTGAGCGCGGAGAGCTAAACGGACCTGCGATCGTTATAGGAGCTCTTATTGGGATACTGGGCCTAAGCCATGTCAGTACCGGTCTAACTGGCAGTCTGATTTTGCTTTATATTGACAGAAAGAGAGTCTTAAATTAAATTGGTATTAAAAATTCATTCCACAGTCCATATACCATGTAGTTTATTGTTTAGTGTAGATCCATTTCAGGTCTTCAGTTTAAAACAAGGCAAGCCAGAAATTTAAATGGGGAAACGGAGGATTTAAACTGTGATCTCTATTCCCTCACAATGGAGATTCTCTGTATCCCTAGGACAAGGATGAAAGAGTGGAAACTGATGGTTGCGTTAAATTTTGCTGAATCTACCTATGTACATACCTCGTTGTAGCTTTGCGCCTGCAGCGGTGTGTACTGTCGCGAGTTCGCAACAAACTCCTCTAGCATCTCCAACATCTATGAACATAAGTAAATTGAATATGCTTCCATTATCATGGTCAGACTGACGAATACTTAGATATCTTGCGAAAACTTTAGAGCCTTGGATTATGATTATGAGTTCTATTGTGCTTCAAAAATGACAATACTTTACCTTTCTAACCTATTTTCTATACCTATACCTATACCTATTTTCTAACATACATCATTATATATTTCTCTGTTTACATATTCTATGTTTTTGTCTAGCAACTTACCGGTAATGCCTCTATGCATCTCCTGTCTAGCTCATCGTCATCACAGGCCGCTTTCTCCCGCCAAAGGTGCAAGTAGGTGTTCATCTGAGTCACCACACGAGGGTCCGGTAGACCGTCACATCGGAGGTATTGTTGCCACTATAATTGTTATTTTCAAATTTTCAAATTGTCCGTAAACAACGAAAAAATGTTTTCAAACAATTTTAGTGGTATATAGAAATTGGAATATCTGTCTTCTGCTTTAGTTTTCACGATGCTCCAAAAACTGAATCAGATACTTTCTTAATAGGTATGTGTTTCAATATAAATAAAGGTTTCAAAACCATCATCGGATGTTTGAAAAGACCTGATAAGTAAGTTGTCTATGATGATTTCAATTAAGAAGTTAAATAAAGTTAATAACTTCTCTCTTTACTGTTTAATTAATACAATAAAAACAGTTCTGTTTCAATTTTTGTCAATTTTAATATATTTTGCGTTAAGCGTTAAGCAATCCAATCTATTACTTCTGTTAATGTTGATCGTCATCAAGGAAACGTTTCCGCTTAAATATCCACTCACCTCCGCTTCCATTTGCTTTTTATTCTCGAAGTCAATCTTTTCCTTTTCGAATTCTGTAACAATAATATTTTTTGATAAGATTTCCAACGCTAAGTGGTTTAATTTGGTTCTTTTTTTCACGTGACGCACAGGAAATTATAAAGTAAAGTGGATCTACTTACTGTGAAACAAGTGAACAGTCTTCGCAAGGATATCTCTCCTGATGTCTTGTTCAGCATTATCCTTCGCCATCAGCTCTGCCCTTTCTCGCGCCAGGGCTAGTCTTTTCTCTTTCGCACCCGCTAAAATCGCTTGTCTGAAAGTTGAGACAGTATGTTGCTTTAAATCTTTGCTTCCGAGTAAAGTAACCTTAATGTCAATTTGGAATTAAAATTTTGCATTCGTTCAAAAATCAACCCATAAAAAAAAAATATTTTTTGATGTATTTTTGGAATTCCTACTTTAAGGCCTTTAATAATGAATTGAGCTTAAGATTAAGAATAATCTTGAGTGCGTTTTTCATAGTTATTTTGGCACTCAAGATCTTAATTCATGTTCGTCTTAATAGGGGCTTAAGGGCCGTTTAGATCAACTTAAACCAATCTACCTGATAAATATGAACCTAAAATAATGCTTAAATAAGTCACATTATGGAGGAATTACAACCAAATGATCCAGAAAATGAACCCAAATGGAATGAACGCCATCAACAATGGAAGTATGTCAAAAGACAAAGAACTAACTTCTCTGCTTCCTTCTCGGCTCTCCATTCTTCTATACGCTGCAGTAGCCACGCGTCTCTCTCCTTCTTATTCATTTTCTTCCAATTCTTTGGCTGTTTTTTGTATTATATTTAGTATTTTTTTTATATAAGAACTTTAATTCTGTCTATGCTTTGATGATGCACTCCTAATATAAATTAACCTATGGCTGCATATTTTTGTATGTCCCAATGCTGGACTTGGGTATCTCCTCAAAATCGAGTTAAGTCTAGAATATACTACACCACGCTGCTCCAATAGGGATTGGTGGAGATAAAGCTATACTCTGTATATCTACATATACTCTGATAAAATTTATCACTGATATTATGATTAGGCCATCAATTTTAAAGTTTATTTCATTTAACTATTTGTAACTATTATCATTTTTAGTTTCTTCACAACGTTTAAAACTTTAATTGAGATCAAATTAACGGTAACCACTCAGAATAAATTTAGTCTTTCAAAAAATTCACAGTTCAGTAAAGGGATTCCTTTAACTAAAAGACAACAAACTAGTGAAATGCTTCCAAGTAACGGATTCATGAAGATTGATTGGACAAACATTTTTTAACCAGACGTGGATTTATAGAGTTATTTCTATCCTTTTCTGTTTTTAATCTGGCTTTGTGAATTGTTTGGATGTGAAAGAGACGAAGAACGATTGAGTTTCATATCGTGCGTGATAGAAAAACACTTGGCAATAAAAACAATATGGTTGGAAAAGTCATCAGTATTCCCCTATTGTTAAACGGTTTTTGGACAAAACATATGGAAAGTTAACTGTATAATTATCATAACTGCAAAGGGCTTTAGTAACTTCCACAACAGTTATTTTTTAAAGGAAACATCATAAAATTAGGGATTTTTTATAGGTTTATGAAAATGGCCAAGCGATATAAAAGGCGCAGGGAGAAAATAGAACAGTCACGAAATTGAATATTTGTTAATCCTTTTATGTTTTCCAAATTTATTATCTTACCTTTTCAAAATCAGGTATTTCCTCCTTCTGTTTTTCTTTCTTGCCCTTCTTTCCTTTCTTCTTCTTAACGGTCACTTCTTCTTCTTCCACTTTCTGTTGTTCTTCTGTATTTTACGAAATATAGTTTCAATTAAAACTTTAGTTTAATATCTGGTTAAAAATATGTCTTAATTTATCATGGAAGGTAAAATGACGGATGGATTTAGATATTTCCTAACCTGCTGGCAAGGATTCTTCAGACCATTGAAAGAGTTCACTGCTAGTCTTTCTGACAGTTTCCACGACCTGGAAAAATTGAAAGTACACTATACGATAGAAGAACGCATACTGATACAATATGCCGATGGCAAAACTGGAAATCTTAGGCTCATTGATAAATACAAGCTAAGTTTGTGGATTCGTAGATAAGAACTCAACCTCATAGGTACTCGAAAAAATTAGGATCAAATTCAGTAGTAGTAAATTGAGAGCAAAAACAGCTGTTAAACCGGGTACTCAAAATTGCTTTCAATTCTAAGTGTAGGGCTGTGAGTGTGAAACGTTAAGCAATTTTAAGGACGATAAATGAAAAAGAATTACAACACATCAAAAAGACATTACAATACCTCCTCTGCCTTCTTCTTTCCCTTCTTTTTCTTCGGCTTCGGTTCTGAAAAAAATGTGAATAAAAAATCTCGTTTCTCCAAATTCCTCTCCAATAATTTATTTTAATTATCCAATTTGTACAATTTCGCTTCGCAAATTTTATAAGCTACTTAGCGTCAATGTTTTAATCCCCGGAAAGTTATCGGGCTGTGTATTTCACTCATAATTAACCATCATTGATAGAGTTGTACATCAAAACGTACCTTTATCTGAGGTTTGAAAAACTCTGCCTGCTTATCTTATCTGAAGAACAATCGACCGTCGATCAAACGTCGATCAAATGATTTACTACCTCATAAACGTAAATCAGTTCTTTGTATGCACTGTATGGTAATGTTATACACTAAGAACATACGGAGTATTGAAAAAACTTATTAACCTCATGAGAGCTCGTATCGGGGTTAGAAATGTTTGGTTGCTAAGACACCTCTATTGATAAAACTCATTATTTAGCCTGGATACTGGCTAAGATTGCTACAAGTCGCGTCGTCTAGTACAGAATTGGACGACTTGGGTTTGTGGTTGCAAAGTTATTGCATTCCCAAAGGTTCTGGGTTTAATTCCCAGCGAGGCAGAGGTTTGAATGAGGCATTTAAATTTATATATTATCGGTGTGGGTGTGTGTGTGATGTTCTGATGTTTGTATTTGTGTCCATGGCACCCATGTTGCAGGGATTCTTTGTGGGGAGCTGTGTGTGTGAGGCGTTGATCATATATTTTTTCTCTTTCATTACAAAAAACCCCATACAAGTCAAACGAGTTTTTGTGAACAGCTCTAATTTACCAAATAGCTTTTAGCCAGCGTGCAGGACTACGGACTAACCCCTCTCCTGTTATATAGGACCATGATGTCATGTGCTATGTGATGGTGATACATACTATATCATATGTGATGGTGATACCTTCAATAACAGGTGGAAGAGATTCAAAGGATGCACTGGTGTATGAAGTGTCGGTATACTGAACTTCTTCAGGAGCCGCCTCCAGGTCCGTAGTGGCCAGTAGCACCTCATCTTGCAATTCGGATTCTGCAGGTTATAACGCAAGTTCGTCGGTTATAACGAGGAGTTGCGGGTTATGACGTAAGTTTCGTGGTTATAACGTGGAGTTGCGAGTTATAATGTACGTTTGAAGGGTATTGTTAGAAGCTGCGGGTTATTATGTATTATATAGCTCGTGTCATTATTATTGCTTTATATTTTGTAGTTTATAAAAAGACCAATATTTTACCAACAACAGTGAATTTCTAAATACAGAGTGAACCTAGAAACTATTGACAATTGTGTGTACCTGGTGGTTCCTGAGATTGCTCCTGAAAATAAAACAATAAAAATAAGTTAATTACAGTAACGATAATGCCAATGTAAAAGTATTGAAAAGCGTATGCATTTTTTTCTTGTTTAAAATCACCTATCTTAAAATGTCGATTGGTTCCTAATAAATATTATTCATTAACATTAAGTACACAGTAGGTAGCAGTATTGTACGATTAATTTGTGATTGGTCGATTGTCGTGAAGTCTGAAGCCGATTGGTAAATTTTAGTTATTGTTTATTGCGACCAATCATAGCAAGCCAAGTTGAACTTTAAAAAGATAACGTAAAATCACATTTTTAACGTATTTAGTTACAGTTAGTTTTTTTTTCAATTGTTTCAATACAAAACTATTTATACTTAACAAACAATTACTGTTAAATTATTCATAATCTTCGTTCAAATGTATTAGAACAATAAGAAAACTTCTAGTTGAGTCACTTTTATGTCAAAGTTCAGCTAACTGCTTAATATTATACTTAAATTAGAGAAACAAGTATTTTATAATACATAAATTATAGTATTTAACTAAATGGTGGCATGTATAGGACGCTAGCGGCATATTGTACACTATTGCGATTGGCTATTGGATGTAACATAACAATATTATTTCGTAGATAAATTTACACGCTCGTTTTTGTGCTAGGAGTAAATTGGCATTCCCTGTTACTTTTTTTGTTCCGTGGTCAAAATATTATTATGAATTACCTACTTATGTATATTAAAAGTGTAAAATAATAGTAAGTAGAAAGGAAGTGGTCTAAAGTAGTAGTAAGTAGAATGAAATAATTATTTTAATTTCATTTAGGTATATTCAATCTAAGAACTAAATCGTACAGATAAATAACGTTATTTTAAACTGCTTAATTTTTAAAAATTTAATTTTAAACAAGATTGAAATAATACTGATTACTGATTTAAGAGGAGATGGTCAAGCCCCTATCCCCAAATTGAGAATCTAGTTAAAGTTTATTTTTTAAACATTATTTAATAAAACAACTTAATATTGTTTTAAGGCTCCCAGTTTTAAATTTAACTTATTAATACGGCATCTACAGTTTACTTAGATTAGGAATCTACTTACTTATTAGCAGGCAATGTTTGTTTTGCTTAGGTATACTCATAGATCTAGGATGTCAAGTGTCTTATATCATTTCTCTAAGGGTGTACCTACTACAGGTGATGTACTGAGAATAAATAAAATATTGAAATATTATTATTTATACAATTCACTTATCTATTTGATTTTACCTTTTTCTTTTTCTCCTTTTTAGCCATTTTATTTTATAAATTGTAACTCAAAAAATAATAAAAATGAAGACTGTAAATATTAAATAAAATTTTGTTGGTAAAGAAAGTCAAAATAAAGTGATTATTTTAATGTCAATAATAAATAATTAAAAAGTAAAAAGACACCCAAGTTGATACTTTTTTGTAAAACTTTTTCTTTCTTTTTTTTTTCAAAGAGCAACCAATCATAATAAAGGAGCCTACTCATTATACCGTGCGATGCGTGGAGCGCTTCCGTAGATACCAACCAAATATTTGTTAAATTGTGTTCCGTGTCAGTATTTTTAAATGATTTATATTGTATTTTTATGGGTACTTTTTAGGAGAGGCATTTTTTTATTTTTACAGGTTAGATTTTAAAAATAGAGAAAAATATTAGGTACAACGTGTAGTGGACATACTCCTTTATACCTACATAAATTATTTTCAATGAACTCTATTGTTTATGATTTTACTTACTTTTTCTTTTTTCTGCAGCAATGAAGTTTTTATCGAATTTTCTCAATCTTTTTTTCGGTTTCGAAAAAAAAGTGTTAATAACCTTGAAAATATATTTTTTTAGCGCAAATAGAGCAATAAAACACTTATGGTATGGTTTATTAATAAAATTGAAGTAAATTTAAGCCTAGTTTAATACTGATGCTTACACTGTCTTTCATTATGTTACTAAACGTGACAGAATTATTTTTAAATCATGACTATTTCTAGTCCACGTTTATTAAAAGGGGGGTTGACGCAAGTTGAAACGTTATTTCTGTTAAAATGACCTATCTACGACCTTGATACCAATATATGTAGGTACTTGTTCACACATATTACGCATCCTTCGAAGCCTTTCGAAAAAAAATCTTACAAAATGGATATTTTTTATTAAGTTTTAATAAGAAGTTAAGCTTTTAATAGATAAAAAGCAGTTTCGGCGAGTGGCATGACCGTTTTTAGGGTTTCGTACCCAAACGTGAAAAAGGAAAAATAAAACTAAAAATATCAGGGGGACATCAAACGTAGCTGTCGTACCTATTGATACGGAACCACTTGGCCGGTCTTATTATATATTTTTATAAAGGTATAATCTTTTTTTTAAATATTTTTTAGGGCTCTGGATTCTAGGTCCCTTGGAGCCTAAAGGTATATCCTGTATGGAGTATTGCTAGCTAAAATAAATAAATAAACAATAAAAAATACCTTTAATATACTATCAGTATCCAGCCATGTTATGCAATAATAAAATACTTGCAGAGTAATCGCTCGATATTTACATCGCATTGAATTGACCCAGCCACAGAGTACAAATGCACCTACACTAGTGTGCGAGTGGACGTAGCGATCAGAGGCGGTAAAAATTAAATAAAAAAGTTTTTTTTTTATTTAATTTTTTTTGGCAGATTGTGATTTGTGACCACAGAGTGTTATAGGTTAGTAATTTTTTTTGGCAAATTGTGATTTGTGTGACCACAGAGTGTTTTAGCTTAGTAGTTTTTTTTTATTGTTTAGGGTTTGTTTTTTTTTGTAGGTCAGTAGATTAATAAAACAATGCATGTTTATTTTGTGTTCAATATGTAATCGTATTGATATTTAGATTAGTTGACTTTTAACCCTTATTCGACTTCAAATTGTATACCTACTTCTAATTTACAACAATTTTTTTGATAAAATATAAAATTTCCTACTTACTTACTTAAGTATACAATAAAATTGGCTTTTCCAGGAAATATTTTCATTATTTTTAAATAACGTACTAACATAAAACTACAATTATTTATGTTTCTACGTCATTCAAAGTTCAGTTCAGTAGGTATGGCTATTCTGAGAAATGTAGCGAAATGTCACTAAAATCGATGAGGCGGCAAAACTCTTTGAAAACGAACAAACTTATCTATGTAATAACAATGGGCAATCCAATTACATACCCATTTTGGTTTTAAAGAGATTGTTTAACGGGCATAGATTAAGGGTTATTCGTCGCGCTCTTAGAGGCCCGTGACAACCAATCATTGATCGACACTCGGTCAAATTAAAATCGACTGTAAACTGAGTTATAAACTAATCTATCTCACACGTTGAATAAAACTGCCCACAGTATGCAAAATTCAACTGAAATCGATTCAGTAGTGTAGGAGTTCATCGCAAACAACGTGACATGAATTTTTTATATACGTATCTAGCTTACTTATTCAGATTTATGTACTTGCAAAACAATTTTAGCTCGGGCTGCATGATGTAGGTCAAATGTAAATTCTACGTTTTTTTAACATAATTAGTAACCCGTGAAGCCATGTAAGCCACATCTTAGTTTGTTAAATCTAATAAATGCAATACTTTGTAACTTTGGTGGTAGGCAACCTTGATTTTAAGTCATCAAAAATTTCGTGTTGTATATTTTTAATTTTAAGTTAAGAATTTAATGAATTTAATTTATCTATGGTTACTATGCATGAGATTTTATGCTGACAAGATGCTTTTCGGTGTAAAATTTAATTGATTTATCTAAGTAATAGCTGTAGCTGTAGTAGGTACCTACTAGCCACAGACTAGTAAATATACCTACTTTACTTTTTATTTAATCTAAGGTACCTACTAGCTGTGTCCGAGTTTGGGGGAATTTTGTTCCCCAAAACCCCTTGCCCATGGCAGTTTTATCCTGTCATACCTAGTCTATTTTCCGTCCGTCCTACTATAAACTAGTAACTTGCATACGATCATGATGATATATTCCAGTTGGCCCCTGGATTGCCCCCAGGTGGCAGTCGGGAATAAAATTCACATGGAAATTTATTTATTTTATAAATTATTATTAGTTTTCTTTATATTAAAGTAATTTTCGCAATTATTATGTGACAGAAAAAATATAGGTCATTGTCGTAATAATTATGTCAAGACACTTGACGTTTCTTACATCTGTGATGTCACTATGTATTTAAAGGAAATCTTTAGAATATAACCTTTTTAGTAATAAGTTCATAATGAAAAACACTTATGAATTTTATCGCTAAATACTCGAAATACTTATAATAAGTACGCTGATGTTAATAAAATGTTAAACTGCATCTCGAGTCGAATGTACGGAATCCAAATCGCTCTTAAAAAGGGCAAAGTACGTAAAAACACCAATTTTATTTGGACACGTCCACTGCTAAGTGCCAGGACATTGCAATTATATAGAATTATCTAAGAGTTACAAGGTAAACATCCGCTCTGCGTGATTCCACGCTCGAATCTTAATAAGCTGTATTCGATACTTGAAATGTCAACCACGTAATGTCTACTTATAAATTTTTATGACATCTCTGTTAAATTTTTTATAATTGGAACTACCCACTAAAATTGGATAGTTATTTATTCCTGTCACTAATCTGTTACTAAAAATTCTCACGATATCATTAATAAACGTGGACTAAATTTACGCCTGGTTAAACTGACGCTTACTCTGTCTTTCATTATGTTACTAAAAGTGACAGCATTATTTTTTAAATCATGACTAGTTTTAGTCTACGTTTATTAATTAGAGACTTAGAACTGACATATATGGTTATCAAGACCGATATTTAATGTGAACAACATGATAAAAAATGTACCTAATTCTGGCACTGGCAGAACGCTTTTAAGTCACATTAAGGCTTAAATACAAATCATAGTTTTAAAGCACTATCGTAACTGTCTCTTTCTTTCGTAACAAACGTGTCTTCTGACATCTCGTGTTGCCTTTATACCTAATTAATTCAGTAGGATTGATTACCTAGTATTAGTTAATTAGCAGTTATTTAGCGACGCCATTACTGACATGCAATAGCATTGTGATGCCTTTATTGTTACAAAATAAAAAAAACTTATTTTAAATAAGGAATATTAAAAACAACGACATTACTATGGTATCTGAAAAGCATGTTTAATATAATTTATGTTGGTTTCTAATTAAATATATAATGATCAATTTGACTTATATCCGTTTATTGTTTGTGTAAAACATAAAACTTATTAGACATGGCAATAAACTATGAAATATACCTATATTGTATCAAATTAACTTATAACGGACAGTAGATATATATTATGTATGAAAAGCATGCCTTATTCCAAACCGGGACTAAATTATCCCTTTATTTATAATTAGACTAAAACTTTGGACAAATGCTGTCAATTATAGTGAAAGACATAGTAAGATCAGTATTAAACCAGTAATAAATTTAGTTCATGTTTATTAATAAAACCGATTGAGATTTAATTTTTAAATTTCAACAGTTATTAAATAAATTACGACAAAATTAACAGCAATATTTAGTTTAAAAGTAATAGAATGGAGTCAAAATTTGAAATTTACCGTTTCCATAAGATTTAACTAAAGTTTATACTTACCTACTTAATACTTAAATTATGCAAATAAAGGTAAATGTCACTGCTCGCTAGCATTCTAAATAATAGGAACATCTAAAAATGTTACCTTACCGTGCATTTTCGCAAAGTACCGATAACTTCTTAAACTAACAATTGCTTATTCAATAGTTAAACCTGTTTACGTCAGCTCTTTGAATAATAAAATATGGTAAGAAGTCTCACCAAGGTCTTTTCATAATTTATTATTTCATTTGTTCTATAAATTGCGTTAACATAGAGAACTTACACTGGAGAGACCGTCTAATATATGGGGTATTATTTAAACTTAATTGTAATAATGTTAATGAGATTAATTTAACTTTAAATAAACTCAATCTTATGTTGTGTCTATTAATAGGGGAACTAGTGTTCTTAAAATAATTTTGTACTTTATCTAGTTTCAGGATTCAAAATGGGTTTCCTAGAAGACCGCGACTTCACGAATGTGCCAAGGATACCTGAATATTACAGAGGGAAGACCATTTTCATAACCGGTGGTACAGGTATGGCAACCCTTTTTATGTTCAGTGCAGGGCTCGGGTCTCCCTACAACCGGGGAAGGCCTGAAGCGTACTCCACCTCGCTGCTCCAATGCGGGTTGGTGGAAAGGATTTAATAAACCAGAGCAAGCTCATAATCCCATACTAGGGTACGTATTAATACTAACTAACACTAAGAAAACTTAAGATTAAGTGTATCTTGAGTGCGAAAGTAACTATTAGTCTCCGTCGTGACGTGACAACCGATGGGTGCTCATGATTAAGGCCGTTTAGGTAATATATAATAATAAGCTATGAAAAACGCGCACTCAACGATTATCAATCCGCAGTTTCGTTTATTAATACCGGCCTAGGATTCTCTTCTGTCGTGGGCGCCATGGATACACACAAACACAATCACACGCACACAAACCGAGAACAGAAATCAAAATTCTCGTTCAGTTCTCTGCCTCGCTATAAGTACATCGAATCCAGGACAAGTCGAGAGATTGACAAATTGCCATCTATTTTTTTAGTTTAAAGTTTTTAAAAATAGAACATTCTATTATAAATTTTGGTAATTATAAGAAACACGTGACGTCACTAATATTTAAAACAAAATATACACATAAAAAGTTGCATTTTTCAGTATTATAATTTTTCCTTTTTATGTGATAATTACGAAACTCTATGTACATACATAATATAAGTACATAATGTTATTAATGTCAAAAGTTAAATAAATGGTTAGAGGTACAGTAGGTACATACTGCATACTGTATTATAGAACTAAACTGTATTTTTCTTTGTA
Source organism: Ernsta delagoae (assembly GCA_018230765.1). Lineage (NCBI taxonomy): Eukaryota > Metazoa > Arthropoda > Insecta > Lepidoptera > Hesperiidae > Ernsta > Ernsta delagoae. Next base: position 12,366 of record DWBH01000124.1, read on the forward strand.
TGTAAAATACAAACCTACAATATCAATTCAATAACGGTAATTAATATTAATAATTAAAATTTTAACTGGGTAGGTATTCAGAACGCGACATTGAAAATCCTCAAGATTGCAATTTGCGATTCATTGCACCACTTTTACTTTCGTTTTAACTTTTCGTCGTAAAATACTGGTTTAAGTCAAAACCAGTGCCCAAAATTGATCGGTTCGACCTCTTTTATATTCGCAGTTACGACATATAGGGATCCTAAGAGAGAATCTGAAAAACTATGGGTTTAAATAAATCAGACTACTGAGGTACCTACCCTTAGGGGTGAAATATGTAGAACAACCGTATTATTGTTAAAACCTTTGTGGGTAGATATACCAATATTTATGCAAATAAACGATTTTATTTTATTTAAATATACCGTTAAACTAAAATTAATTTATACGGAATACAAGAGTTAAAAATATAGTAATTCAATCAGACATTTTAAAAGCCAAATGTTTAAAATAGCAGTGGATAAAATTGGGTACAATTTGCAATGCCATTAAAAAAATTTACTAATTAATTAATCTTATTTAAGCAAATCTGTAGCTGAACCGTGTCTGTACATTGAAGATATTTTTAAAAAACAATCACTAGAGGTCTTATAAACCTAATAGAAGATAAATCTATGATTTTTAAAATTCTATCTGCTTGTCAATAATGTTTGTACGCGTTAATCTCAGGAACGGCTTAACAGATTTGAATGTGTTAGAAAATGGTCTTCACTTAAAATCCATGGCTATGTTATTTCGGTTGGTCTTCGTATTGGACTTCAAAACTTTTCCAGTGCTTTTGGCGAACCAAGTCGCGGGCATAAGCTAATAATAATGAAAAGTAGAACTCGCCTATGGGTACACATAATTTTGAAAGCTTACGAAAATAATTTTAAGTTAATAGCGTCAGCGAGTGCAGATATAATTAGGTGTACCTACTAATTTGGTAAAAATACAATATTTACGGAACCAACTTGAAATAATAAAGTGCACTCTTGTTGAATTTGTGCGGATTCTGGCCAAAATGGCGCCTTTTCAGAATTCGGTCGGCAATGTTGCAAAATCTCTACACCATATACTCTCTACACTCTATACTGTATGCCTTTCAAGGTTACAAAGGTATATAAGGTAGGTAGAAGGTTACAAGGTTATACAAGTAGAATATAATTAATTTGTAATATTGGGCAATTGCTCTTCAACGGTAATTACGCTCGTATTAACAACTTAAGATTGAATGTATCTCAAGGTATACAGTGGCTTTAGCACCAATAACTAACGAATCGAAATCGAATCGAGCTAGTGTCATTTAGCCATCTTTTATCTCACTCAGTTCTATGCATTTAGTAATAGACAGCAATATCAATTGACACAAAACTGACACATTTACCTTCATCTTACGAATACGGGAGATATTGACGCCAGGGCCTCAGTTTATTAATAATACCGTATGACAGCAAATTGTTCTTCAGCGCTTTTTAAGATCTATGACTAGATACAATTTGAATAAAAATTCGGATCAAGAACCAAAGTTTCCATTTAAAATTCAGAAAGATCAAAGAACAAATTATTCTTTTCCTTCCAACACGGTAAATAAACGGTAAGTAAGCACTATTAGCGAACTACTAAGAACTCATAAAGTCATAACAGAGTTTTAAATAATAGCTTTTGAACGGAACTTTTTTCATAATGTGAAGTTTTTGAATTTATTTCCTCCAGCGAATTAAGTTTTGACGTTCGTTACAAAACTAGCAAGATCCGAGGTAACTTGCGAGGTTCTTGCCAACTTTTCCTTAACATTTCGCCTATTTATTTACATTTAGGAAGAGTTTCTTATTAATTATACAGAACATCTATTGCAAGTTTAACGAATTGGCTTTGGTTTTTCACGGAATGTTGGGGCTTTGTAAGTACATTATTGAGTTAGTTAAAACACAGACGTACCTACGGGTTGAGCCCTAAAACACCTATTAAGCTAAATTAACTCGCTTGGCCGCAACCCTCTTTATGTTCCACTGCTGGGCTCGGGTCTCTCTCTACAACCAGAGAAGGGCACAACTGGAGAAGGGGAATTAACTAGCTTATGCCTGTGATATTGTTTACGAAGAACACTGGAGAAGTCCAATCGAAATAAATCATAGCCTAGATGTTAACTGAAGCCTATTCTAACAGATAAATACAAACAGCATTTAAATCGGTTAAGTCGTTTTTGAGATTAACGCGTACAGAAAAACAGACAAAAATGTTTGTAATCTATTGCGTTTATAAAGACTCCTAGTAATTATTTATTATCAAATATCTTCAATTTACAGACACGGACCAATTACCTACAGCTTTATTTCTAAGATACTTAATGATAGTTACTAAGCAATTAGCTGAAAATGACTATTTCTATAAAAAATTTTAGGTACGAGTAACGCAAACACAAGTACTTAATTGTAATAAGTAATATGCATTATTGTAATCCACATTTTAAGTGAAATTGTCAGGAGCTTCTGACAGGGTTTGTATTGAACAAAGAATATATTTTTAGGACTATTTGAAGGAATCGCAAAATGTTGTAAGGCTGCAAATAATTACTGTGGCATCTTAAGGCCAGTGTACCTTTTATCTTACCTTTTTAAAAGGAAAAATCAATCTGGTAATGGCGTCGGTGCTCGAATCGCCCTGGTATTATTGTCTTCCTTGAAAAAATCTGTAGCGGCTACATTTTAGGGTGGTTTAAGTAATTAGGATAATGATTAAAGTTATAAAATAGAAATGTTTTGGGGTACTTTGCTTGAATGTAATAGTATAATTATCTTTTTAACCTCCGACGCAAAAACGACGTTTTATAAGTTTGACGTGGCTGTGTGTGTGTGTATAAATGTGTATATTATGTTTGTCTGTGGCATCGTAGCTCCCAAACGGATGTTCCGATTTTAATCAGGTTTCAGATCATTTATTTCTCAAAAGAATAACACTATTCTATTTAATGCGGTTTTTTAGTTTTAAAGGTATATCAGTCTTGAGCGTTGTTAGCTATGTTTGAAGAAAATCGGTTCAGTTCTTCAAGGTCATCAGGTCGTTTGTTAGGTGTGATAAGAATGTTATACGCTCAGTTTACCTGTGGGTATCATATAAAAGAACTTAAGCAGCAGATTA